>PDGT01000010.1:5650601-5710739 GCA_003671415.1 Megathymus violae
CCCCGTTGGCCTTCCTCGGCGCTATGTGCAGAACTCCAGGATCTCCAACGGAACGCAACCGGAGTCCTGAGCGCGTGCCCCGCCGGGCTCTGCTCGTGGTGAGCCTTCGCTCATTCCTCACCTTCTGATGTTTACGGCGGTATGCGGCCACATATACCGTCCTCATTCCCGGGGTCGCTGACTGGACGGTTCGAGCTCCATCCCTAGCCGCCCACAACCCCTGAAGCCCCCTTTCAGTCGTCGCTTACGTGAGGCAAGAGATACCGTAGCCCTATCCTGGTCCTGAGCTAGAGCACAAGAAGAAGAAAAAGAAGAGAAACAAAAAATAATTTTTCTGGGGATCGATCCGACATTTGGCGCGACAAAAACTAAGAAACAAGATTAAACGTCACAACTCTCTAACTTAACATTAATTTAACTTAATGTGGACAGAAGCTATTCATTGTCAAGAAATACAACTTCAAACTATGTATAATAGCTATTACCTTTACTAACAATAATCATAAACAATTATTTGCGTTATATATTCAAACTGTTTGTTTGAACTCGTTAACATTAATGACCTGTGCGAGTGATAACAGCGATGCTGTTGTAAGTTCAGTCTCGTATTGATACGGAACGTGCATGGGGCGTTATAAAGAAGTAAAAATTAATTATGGTTTCGCATTTAAGTATTTCCGAGGTGAATAAACTAGAAGACAATGAGTTTGTTCGTTTATTTAAAAACGTAATAGAGTTATGGCCCGATGCCGCTGTGCAAGTGAGGAGTTCACGGCCGTTTGCTGATATGGCCGACCTTGTTAATGCATTTTATAGATATATAGACGGGTTAAGCGATGACGGTAAGATTTTTCTGGAGATTATTTTATGTACAATCTGATTTATTAATGTCTGTCCGAAATCTTTATGTTTCCGTATAACATGTCGATATCCAAAACTCGAAGATATTTAGATTTGGATGTACAAAACGATGATTATCACAAATCAGTCCAAAAAGCTAAGGCGCTAGTTAGCCTGGTTGGCGAAGATAGAGCCGTAGTTTCGATATCCAGCCGGGGAAATGTTCATGTCATAAACATTTTCAGGTTTTCGTTGCATGTGGTGTCTTATTTGTCCATGCCAACCGTAATATGGAAGTACTAGATAGATGGAATCGTGATAATTTGTGTTTATTTATGTTACATTTTCAACGTCATTCTGGAAAGTAGATATCTTAAAAATGTATTTTTTTCAATAGTCAATAAATGAGCAGATTGGCAAACGTGGTAATTTGCCGTCCAAGATTACTTGACTCCTTGACATTGCAATTGCAAGACGTTAAATGGTACGGTGTATTCTATAAGACAGATAACTAGGCAGGAAAGTAAAGAATTCTACCATCATTACCATTAAACTGAGTCGTAGCAACCCTAGCGATCTCCCAACAGGACGGACCTTGGGATATTGGTCATAATTATATGGACTCGAACGGTCTCCAGAAATATGCATAATGTGTGAAGAGTGGTTATTGTTACACAAAATAATCTTAATAGTTGGATTAATAGTTGGAACTGATCTATAAAAACAAGAGTACAGCTGCTATTTTGATAGGGTGCTTTATTTACATACTTTTACTAATAATTACTAGCTACCACCTTCATTTTAAAATCGATTGAAATATACATGTTTTGGTTCTCTTGTTTGAGATACAGTAATAAGTGGGTGCTTCGTTTCCATTTTGGCCCTGGCAAGAAACGCGTCGGTGATGCTGTTAGTGTTACGAATGTGCATGTGTGATCAGACCCTTTTTGAGGGAGAAAGGTGGTACCCTTTCCAAAAATTTTACCACCCCCTCGCAGACGCCCGCGACGATTCTTTTATCGCTCTTTATTACCATATCACCTTAACAATATTTTTGGAGCTTTCCCTTAATTCGCTCGATCTATTTCCTAATAGAGACTTGACCTGGAATCCTGCACGTACTTCTGATTTTGCAAACTTCATACATATTACAAATTAACTATTACTTGCTTCAGGGAAGGAAAACATCGCGAGAAAGCATGCATAACTAAAAGGTTTTCTGTACTAATCCGCACTGTACAGAATGACGTACTAAAGCCCGTAACCCCTCTAATTGTGAGAGGAGACCCGGGGGAGAATTATAGGTTGTAATAATAATTAAAATGTAAGTACGAAGCATCTCGTGTAATTTCTTAATAATAATTTTCAGATAAAATTAGTATATTGAAGTCACATCCAGATTTGGCAGGCAAGTTAGCAGTTACCGAGCAGTTGACGAGTGAATCTGCATCTGAACAGAGGTCTGCGGGACTGTGTGATATCACCATTCAACAGAGAGATATCATCAACTCCAGTAATGCAAGGTAATTCAGCCAAGATTAAAAATAGTTGTAAAATTATGTTTCAGAGTCAAACATGTTTTTGATGTATTTTACCATTTATAATATAGTCGCTCGTCGGTTTATAAAGATTATGTTTGCCTCCTAAACCAACTGGAACGATACTGGTACGTTAGTATACTGTCATCTATGGATAGTGGGTTGATTTTTATTCTGAAAGTAATTTTAGTGCATAGCGCCATCTAGTGTTGTTATAGGTTAACTTAAGTGGATGTTCCTTAACACAATGTTACCAAAACAGAAACATAGATGGCCCTTGAATCGATTATTGTTTTTTGAAATAAGTGCATAATTTGTGTAAATCATATTGTTGCATATTTGATAACTTTTCAGATACAAATCAAAGTTTGGTTTTCCGTTTATAATATGCGCAAGAGAAAACAAAGTGCAGTCTATAATTGAAGGACTGCAGAAACGATATTATAATAAGCTAGACGAAGAAATTAATACTGGAATAAACGAGGTAAAGAAAATTTGTAAGCTGAGGGTACTGGACATCGTAAAGGATTAATTATTTTGATACTTAAATAAATTTTGTTTTTAAAGGATTTTGTTTCTTTCCGAGCGATAAACTTGGTTCCAGTTAATCCACCAGTTAAATTGTATTGTTAAAACTTTATGTTACCATTGAGTTGTTATTTCTGTCAACGTTATACAGTATAGTTAATAATTTAGAGCATCTCTTAAAACCTTCTTCATTACACAGGTAAAATTTAAGAGGTTTTATAAAAAATCAAGCACATTTTTACTTAACCCATCAGATTTAATTATGTATGATAATAATTAAAGTAGACCGAGAGATCTCTCAACAACTGCATGAGGTTGGCCAGCAACTTCACAAAACTCCGAGGTGTTCAGAATGTCTTCAAAGCCAATATCAAGATATCTTCCCGTGATTACATCTTGCTGTAAGTTAGAACTTGGCAGGAAGGGTAATCTTCCAATCTGAAATAGAAAGAATTCTCATAAGGTAATAATTATATGATATTATTTATAATTATTTACATTATACATTTTCTTATCAATTATCGGAATATTTTTTCAACCATCAAAGCTTTGCATGGAAATTTGGCTTCAAGTGGTACGATGATAAGGGCGAGGCGAGCCAAACAAACCTGAACAATCAACATCATAAAGTTGGTATGAGGATCCATTGTGTATATATTTATATATATGTGTATATATTTTCCTTATATTATAGATGAAAACATTTGATGCATTTCATGAATTAAATGGACTGTATTATATGACAATAAACGACAATAAAATGGAGCTTAGTTTAATGATTTATGAGGTTTTCATGTTTGGGGTAAATTTGCAGGCATTTCTAATTATAATATACTGGCAGCCCGTCCTAACTTAGTTTGGGTCCAACAATTAATTATTATACTAATACATTTGGTAAGTAGCCTGTGTCTCTTGGGAATAATGTATTTTTTAAACGATGAAATAATTTTTCTAATAGGTGCCGTGGCTCCGGAGATAACTTATTCATTTACTCACTCATGACTTACTAGTCATTCACACTAATAGTATGGTAACACCGACGGGCAGACTATGGAAATCCTGTACGAAGCAAAACGCGTCATCCGTATCGGAGAGATGATTATGACAAAAGGAAAGATACGACGACGACCTGTCTTCCCACGGGCCCGCTCGCTGCCGTCTGACGTCTCAAGGGTCACTTTTTTACCAGCGCTGAAACTCGGGATAAAAAGTGTCTCCCAGTGGAAAGGCGGGCCCCGCTGTTGGGCAGAAATCCCTGTTTCCGTTATAATCTTCCCGAAATCGTAGCTAGAAAGTCCATCAGACGGGCTGGGAACTAATAAGACTCTATGAGCTCCGCGAAAGCGGGTACCCTACCAGTGGTCCCGCATAGAGGGATGCGATCCCCTGACAACGTGTGGCCCGTTGTCGGCTCGGTCGAATATTGACCTCGCCAACCTGACCACATAGTCGTCTATCGACCGCACTCGGAGCTCGTGCGCTATGACGTCGTTATTTACATGGCGACTCGCTTCCACCATCGCTCGTAGGACGGTATTCTGCAACTGTTGCAGCAGCTTTAGCTGCCACTGTAAGGATCAACGCGTACAAAGCCGGCGCCGCGTACGTCATTCGTGAACGGATGTTCGTATAGTACACAATTCATTTCGCTCGCAGAGGTAATTGGGATGTCAACGGCACGCGCCTGTTCTAAGACGAGGTAATAATGCTGAGTCATTTGCAACGAGCTGTCGATGGTACATCCCAAGTACTTAACGGCCGGTTGCTATACCACCTCTGGTCCACGAAGGCGCAGCGGCGACGGCGTTTTGCGTTGCTTGGAGAACAAGATGGGGACCGTCTTAGCGACATTGACGGCTAATCTCCGCGTGTCCAACGAAGTCAGGAAGAATAGTTGCCGTGCGTACAGAGATTCTGCTTCTTCACACTTTGAGTTTATTAACATAGATATGGTACAGGGTTTGTTATGCAAAAATATTACAGTAGGAATGATTTTTTAAATCTCTTACAAAAAAGATATACAACAACATATTATAAAAATTTCAGTTTTTAATTTTGTCTAGTAACAGTTTTTTTAGTTATGTAGTATCTCAAATGTCTTTCAATTTTAGACACAAAGTAATGTCACTGACTGGTACGGAAATAGTAATAAGTATATGTTTATTATATTTGTTTTAAAACAGCAATGATATTATACTGGAAGAGTGGGTAATAGATGTCAAATTTTAAATAAAGCATATAGTTCAGGATGGTTTGCATATCAGTAAAAATTTCAGATAAGTTCTCGGGCCAAGATTAAACAAAATACCATAATATTAAACATATATAACATAAAATTAAAATCATAAGAATAAACATTCACACACACTCACACCCCCACTCTAGAATTCCCTGTTTAGCAACATCACAAACAGCCATATGCCGAGAACAAACATTTATTAATTTTGTTTTTTAACACATACTGTGTAGAGATGTTATAGATATGAAATTTCGGATTATCCGATTGTTTCGGACAATTTCGGTGACGGATATTACATGATTTTCGACTGGGAAAAATATATAATCTATTTAGAGGGTTCGACTTTATTTCTAGGTATTATAATCACAGAAAAAAACACTAGCCTTGGAAATTATATAATAAAAACTGTCTAAAAATAGAGCGACGTGGCTAGTGTATTAGGTTGGCCAGCGAAAACCGGACGTAACGTGTTTTAGTTAAATTTTGGCCCTATCAGAAATTACCCGAAACTATTTTATCGGATACGGTTTCGTATAATTTTTATTTCGCATATCCATCAGTTACGGAGCTCCATAACATCCCTGATACTGTGTTAGAAAATTTTTGTATATATTGTTAGAAAGTACTGAATACTCAGATTAGAGGGCCACCAAATTTTTACGTAGTAGCTACTTGGCGCCAAGGGTGGTAATGGGTATAGTCGGTACATATGGAGTAAATTGCAGATTCAAGTCCCATACATGGTGAAAATTTAGTGATTTCTAATACTTCAATGTTTGCCATGGCTGGGAATGCAAGACAGTACCTCTCACTCAGCAGACAGGTTTCTACCAACTGGGTATACATTTTTTACTGTCCTTTGGTTAGTTTATTTATCTGCAAGCTGACAAAACCACAGTCAACAGTCAGTCAGTATTTGAATGAATGATGCAAACTAGTATGCTTCATTAAAATCAAGTTATTTGTACTTCAATATATGTTACCTTGCCAACAAACTTTCTTTCCATAGTGAGCTTGAGAGGAGCATGAAGACCTTGGATGTTCCGAAGCATTGCCATGTTCATTTTCTCTTCATTCAAATGGTACTGGAAATTATCAAATACTGTGATTTTAACATTCATCTTTTGTAAATATTTTTAGAGCCACATCAGTAAATATGATGAGTTAGCCTAATCTTGTTAATCAAAAAACTTTACAAAGGTAAATTGGACATTAGAGTTAGAAGTATAAAAGCATTGTAATAGAAACATTGCTGAATCTGCTTAATATTTATGCATTAATATCTTACTTCTAAATAAGAATATCTTTAATCAATAGTGTTAATATGCAGGAACAAATATATGTATTTATTTATGTAGACAATAAAAACTGCAATATCTTATAAATTAAGGTAAATTAAAATAATTAACTAATTAAATTGTGTATATAACTAAGCGTAGTGGTGCAGTACCCAAACTGGTGGCAGCATTCCCTTGTTGTATAGTAATGATGATCTGCTGAGCGAGAAAGACTCCAGCTCTTGGATTGCATATCTTATTTTTTAACTTTTTTGAAATGACTTTGTAAAGATAATGAATTACATAATATCTTAATTCCATATATTATTAGATGATCACACACTTATATAACACATCCTAAGAGCAAAAGTGACAGTGAATTACTATACTTTATGTTACTATGTTGCAGATGGCAAAAACAGCACAATGAGACATTTGTAACAAGCAAAGGCACATAAATGACCAAGTGGCCAAGAATTGATTCCACGGCTTTTTAATAGAATGTAAAGTCACTATCAATCAATACATTAATTTGGGCAAAACCATACTTATTTGTATTTGTTGTTAATTAATTACGTATACAAATATTAAGTACATACTAAAATATATTTTTTTATATTACTTGGTTACTAATAATCCTACTCATGGTTTGTATATCATAAGGTATGGTAATAATTTCGTAGTTCATTTTGCACTGGATTGCTACTGACGTAAAATAGCACCTTACATTTTTTTCTGAGAGCTGAAGTGGGTGGGCTACTCCAATTTGGCTTTTAGTCACTGTTAATCCATCAACTAAAGGATCTGGTACTCCGAATGGACCTTCGTGGATCGGAATATTGTTGACATGATCCGGTTTTATTTTTATGGAGGGTAGACCAAAGCTCTGAAAATAAAAAATACGTAGCTATATAAAGTATTCAACTTCACCTAAAATTATTATGGTAAATACGTAAAATAAACCAAAGTTTACAAAGTTGTCTGAATTGCTTGATCCCGTAAAAATATATTGCTTGTTTTGTACCATGACGACGTAGATTTTTTTAAAAAGAAGGCAAGTCACTCTATCAATTCGAAAATAATATAACATTAGGAAGTTACTTACCATTTTGAAATATTTAACTCACGTCAATGATAATATTAAACAATCTTTTATGCAGTATTTGAAAGTAATGAAAGAATAAGCGTATGCGTGCTCGGTTTGAATGTTTTGGTACGAATTCGCTGTTTAAACCGGATTGAAAATGTTTGTGTCAGACAAAACTGTCAAGTCACCATCTTCTAGCTACAATTATAGTAATCTATGTTATAGACTACACATAATGATATTATAAAATACAAAACAAGGCAAATGCATCATCGACATTTATCACAGATAAGAAATATGGAAAAAATAGGTATACCGGTCTTTAATTAAGGTTAGCGAGAAGTTGATATTAGATGGCGCTATTAATATAAACTATATTTATAACTGTGCTATAATTTGTATCGGCCCTAAAAGTGTAGGCACACTCTTTTACTATATATATAATATATAAACTTCTTATAATGTGCAAACTGGAAACGAGTCAAAAAATCAAACGGTCAAAACACATGAAATTATTTAAACTCGCTTAGTTTACATATGCATTACATAACATAACATAGAATATTAACATAATAAAATGGAATTCGTTTAAGTGCAAAAAACATAAATTAAAAATGCACATAAAGAATTTGGTAAGTGCAACGACGTTTTACGGAAACCGATATTAGATGGCACATTATACTGTTAATTTGATTGTGTAATTAAACATAAGACGATAAAAAAGGAGTAGTCGAGAATATACTTTATTATAAAATCGTAGCAATTGGGAGAAAAGTGACTACGTTGTTTATTTCTAAAAATAGTAGGCAACCCTGTCCGTCGCAGATTGCCCATTTTAGCCAAGACAAATAAAGGGGTGGGGTATTTATGAACGAAAAGCAAGAATAGTAAACTAGAACATTTCCTATGTTCGTATTTCTCTGCTTTGATCTCCGTGTAAACTTTAGAGCTATTGAGTTATGTTAGTTTTAAATAAATATTATTTTATATGAAATACATTTACATGAATAACAAGTGTGCTTTACACTTGAACATTAACATAGTGTTATTTTTTTAATTAATAAATTAGCCTGTATAAGGGTTTTTAAGATTTTGAAACTGATTTATTTTTGCATAATAAATCAAACACCTTTTTATAGAACCTTTCGCATATCTGTCTGCTCGTCTGTCACACTGATACAAATCAAATATTAAAGTTAATTATAAATCTATTATTTTAATCAGAAAAACAGAATAAAACTTTTGTTTTAATAAAATATTTATTAAATGGATAAAAGTCGTATGGTATGGTGCTTGTACTCAAAAATCTTGCATTAGTCTCGTGGAACATGTATACAAGCTTGAAGGATTGGCCGTGATATAAAAATAATGACGTATAAATCATTTAATTAATTTTCATCACTTAATTATTCGGCAAGATTTGTGTGCAATTAAATTTTTCGAAGTAAAGTCAATAATGAATAATTTTTTGGCAAAATTTTAAATATTTATTTAAAAAACAATAAATAATGAAAATGAAGATAAATCATTCGTTTTAATAAAGATTTTATATCTCATTTTGTATCCTATATGATTCACATAGTGGCAAATCAAAGGTGTACTTCTTCTGTGAACCTGCCTATTTGGCAATGTCATTTTTATTGCCATTTATTTGGGTGTGAGACGACAAGACTTTTTGAATTTGAAGAGCTTTGTTTATTTACTAATAAGTTTTAAATTAAATATTAATTAATTTTTATTTTAACTTTAATCACTTTTAATCGTTTTAATTTAATTTAATTTTTCTTCATAATGGCTGCGCGTGGAGGCAAGAAAGAAAAAGAAATGGTATGTTCTTGAAAACTAGGTACTCAATGTTTCATTCCCAAGCGTTAAGGTTCATGCGAGGTCGTAACATAATAATTTACAAGATTAGAAATAGAGACAGCCTGAATGAATTTTATTAACCTTAAACACAATGATAATCTGATATATTGTACCATTGAATAACTATAATTAAATATTGTTAGGTATTCATGAATTCGAAGTGTTTCTGAAGCGTTCGAGGGGCCAATTATGTTGTCCAGAGCTCCTGGAGCGTGTCAGATGAACTGGACGGCTTCCGCGAGGGTTTAAGTACATTAAAATTCGATATAACCCGGTCAATGGCGCAAAACATGCCGGATATCTTTTAAAAATTGCTAAAAATAGTGGAATAATTGTATTTATCCACGTGAACTATTCAATTAATGCTATTAACTAACAATAAATATTATGCCGGTGCCTATTTCAACACTTTTATATATGACCGTTATATTTACTTCAACAACAGGACCCTGAAGAACAAATGCGGCGGAAATACCGTGCCAAGTGTTTATTTCGGGCTTTAGGTCGGATGGTCATGGCTAACGCGTATTGGTTAATAGAGGCCACCGACCACTATGAAGGCTTGGAGGATGTGAAGCGCCGAGTCGAGCAAGCCGTGCGGAGCAAGGGCAAAAAAAAACAGCTCCTGGGCATTAATGTAATGAAAACAAATTAATCACTAAGTTTATAGTATAAATTTTAGACAAACTCGTACAAACAAACTGTACTCCTGTACTGTACAAACTCCTAAAAAATTGTAAAAAGTTGTTTCACATGAGAATAGACATTCTTTTTCTTATTTATAAATATAGTGCGTAGATAATGTTTATATTCATAGAAGAATTTTTAGTTTCATAGTTATAATACATTTAAAATGTTGTAGTCTTTCAATTAATATATTATTATTAAGTAATTCACGATCTCCTCTATACTATAATGACTCAGTTATTTACTAAATAAATAATCTTTTGTTTCATTTACTTTGTGACAGTATATAAATGTGTTACCAGTTCAATGTTTCGTAAAAGTTGAAGATATAAAAATACTAAATTATTTTCGTCTATTGAGTAAAACTTAAAAGGTAGGGTGCACTTTTAGTAATTTTGTAAAACATTTTGTAAATTATCACAATTTACTTTGATTTACATTAAGAAAAAATACCCTTATAGTATTTAATATTGAGAATGGTTTCAGGACAAAACATTATTAAATAAAGCTGCTGAAGACCGAACCGACCAAGAGAAAAAATATCTATTTCGAATTATCGGAGGACTGAAATGTTTTAAACGTTACCCCAATGTGAGTTAATTATTCGGTTGTGGCGGAATTTATAATTTTTATGATAAGAAAGTCACTAAATTGTCATAGAGATCCTGTTTACATCCCATCCATAGGTATAATACGTGCTTTTTTAACAATTTCCTATTCTTAAGTACAGTATTCAGGACAGGAAACAAGTCTGAAATAATTTGATATTTCGTATTAACAAATGATCGTGTTGTGACTGTCATTCGATTATAATGTAGACTGAAATATCACATAAGTATTTTTTTTTTACACTAAGCATAGACAAAATAGTAATAATCATTAAATATAACTACTATTTAGAAGAATGAGGAGTGCTATGAATCGCGTCGCTTTAAAAGCCTCGCTTGTAATTATTGCCCTTTGCATGAAAATATAGCATAATTAGCAACTTCGTTGCCTTACCACAAGGCTTCGTATGCGTGCCACGACAAGTTATCATCTAGTAGGCTTACGTAATTTTTTCCCAAAATTACAGATAAGTTTTATCAAAAATCATTCTTCATCTTCATTTTTATATATATAATCATAATACATAGTAAAATTATTTGACGGTATCAACTTTTGTAATCCTGTTTATTTATCTAATTGCTTAATAATCGATTAAGGTGTACAATGTATGTTTTTATTTTATATAATTGAATTATTATTATAAAAGAGACGATCAAATTTTTTTTAAAGTCGGGTGTGGAGATTTCAACACGATACAATTGACTTTACGTCAGAAAATGTCGTAAGACTAGGTAAGTTTTGTCATATAGGTGAGCATGTAAGACCATCTATGAGATTATCCGAGGAAATCATCATTGTAAATATCAATTACGACAACTCGAATAGCAAATCTGTGAAGTAAATTAATTAGTTTAGCTAGTACGCTGGTACGTCGGCCTTGAAGTGAAAGTAGAATTAAGTGTAGGCTTACCAAGATAAGAATATTTCATAAAAAAAATAATTTAGCGTCAAGTGTTATTCATGCTGTTCAACTTTACATAATATATTACAAAGGCCCACAGTTACGTAGAATACGTAAATTACTTCTAATGCTGTTGGAGTCATTAATCGAGGCACCAATCTCGATTTCGTATATAGCACGTGAAAAAGAAGCTAGCCGCTGCAACGTATTTTAAATATTACGGCCCCGGGCGTACCATCGTCCGCCAGCATCACGAGGCCCACGCTCTTTACTTCGTTGTAACTGGCGACGTACTCGTTAGCCAGATGATCTTCGACGAGCTGTTACAACAGTACGTTTCCATCGACGTGGGAGTCATGCACCCTGGGGATATGTTTGGAGAAGTGTCCTTACTTCACAATATACCAAGAACTGCTACTGTCACAACTACCGGTTAGTTTATTTTTTAATCACGTAATTTACTTTTGTTCATATCTTTCTGTATAGTGCAAAAACACTCCAAATGAGATACATTTTTTTTAATGTTAACAGCCGACAAACGAGCAGGCGAGCCACCTGATGGTAAGTGGTCACCGTCGCCCATAGACATCAGCAAGACCAAGGTATCACTGATGCGTTGTTGGCCAGGAAATGAGATGGTTAGAAAGAAGGTACTGGCTCTCAAGCTCCCAGCCGGAACACAACGAATCGTTTGGCGGCTGACTCAAGCAGGAGGGTGGTACCTAGCCAGGCAGGCTTCACGGAAGAATAATAATACCAGTAATAATATTAATGACTTAATAATAATACTGATAATATTATCCATACGCGAAGCCCTACCACCAAGCAGGCTGGCTTCTGTCGCCTCTTACGACGCCCTGTTCTGCCAGCATGGGATTGGGGGAGTATTCTAAGCCGCCCCAATACAGCTAAAAACATACAGTTATAGTCAACTTATGCATGGATTAAACAGTAGTTTACTCATTTTACTAGCCGCGGATGATTCATTCACTTCACCAAATTTGTTAATTTTAAATTTTTTATCCACATTAAATTATTTAGAGATAAAGTTTTCTGTTTTTGTTTCTTGTCTCTAATAGCAACCAATGTCCTAAAAATCAAACTTAATTATCAATATGCGTTACTTGGCAACTCAAATCGAGAGAGTGAGTCTTGTTGTTAATGTTATCATTAAGTTAATACAAAGCACTACTTACTTATTGTTCGCACTTAGGTCATTGTGAATTGCTAGTTTTGATGAAAGAAGATTTTAAAAATATTCTCCAGGCGTCTATTCAGAGACAATGGGACGAAGTTTTGCGTGCTATGTCCGCCTTCACTTATTTTGACGCACTCGACGAGGTGGTATATTTGTATTCAATGATCATTGTATTCAATTCCGTGTTAATTGAAAATGTGGAGGCAGTAAGAAATAGATAGTTGAAGTGTGATTTATTACCAGGTGGCACGGCGTGAAGGATGCATAGTTGCTAAAATGAAATCCTACAAACCCAATGAGACTCTTTTCGGCGACGGCGTGGGAGTAGCCAATTTTGTTTACTTTATTCTATCAGGAAGGTGTCAGATGATTGAATCTATGCAAGTTATAGTTACTACGCGCTTGGGTCGTAGTTATTATGCTCTGTATGATCCTTACGTAAGTATTCAAAACCGTTTCTTTATATACAAAAAACTAGCAAACGAGCTTGCAGTCTACCTAAGTCTTGAGTGGCCAAGTTACACACGGGCATGGATGTCCACATTGCAGCACAGGAAAACATTTGCCGCGTTGTCAAAAGTGTAAAAACCTAATTATATGCTATCAATGTTTTCAAGGTAGCTTGGAAACATACAAGTTGCCTTAGTCCGATCTAGTCTAGCATGCTACCAACGACAATTATAAATATTACAATAAAGTTGAAGCATGCTCAATCTGCAGCTATGATAACTAAGGGCGGAAGATGTCCCATTGTTAAAATTATGATTCCTGTGTAAATAAACCAATTTCACAACAAGCAAACAGATTCAGACAGATACTCACATGTATATAACTTAATTTGTAAGTAATTTTGGCTACAATAGCTTTGAAACTGAAAGACAAAGTTGTTAGAATGCATCTTATGTCATATCTATACAATTATTTTGTATCGTATTTATATGAATGTATAACAAACACCTACAAAACGCGTTGAATTGACTTTTAAGATACCTAAAGAAGACAGCGAAGAAGATTTCGAAGCAAAGTATTTCGGAGCATTAAAAACAGCACAACATGATAGTCGTGGATCAGAATCGGTCGTAGATAACAACCAAGTAAAACCTACTGCTTCGAAAACTGTTAGAAGCTCCTTAAAGGATATGACGAGTGCGGGTAGACTGCCGAGTGCCTTGAAACAGGAAAGAGTTTCTATTTCTACCAAAACAGAAAATGTACGTACAAGTGCAGTACTTAATGAAGTTGAACCATCTAAAACTGATGTTACTGATGGGGATGAAGTGGAGTCAGGGATTCGGAGATCTGAAGATTTATTAAAACCTGCCGAGCATGAACCTCTGCGTAGCTCTATAAGGTGAAACAATTAATAATTGACATATGCCTATAAAATATTTTTTACGATTATGTATAGTAAAATTAACATTTTAATACATTCGGGCCAAAATATCCATTTGAAATATCTGTGTGTCTGTTGTGTCATCACATCTTACGACATTTACAAACAAACTTGCAATCTTTATTTAACCCCCATAGCGATGGATTATCAAGAAACCTTTTTTAATGGATGCTTACGTCATAAATAAAACCTATTATTCAACTGCATGTTTATACTCTAGTGACGTTGACTCTGTGATGCTGAACAAATCAGTCAGTCAGGACGTGATTTTATATTTAAGAGTGCCAATACTCTTTACTATGCTGCAGTTTCCAACTCTTGAAGTCTCAAATGACATGGGTGCTGTTGGTAAAGTAAGAGTTTACTTGAATATGTACCTCTAAGTATACCTATTCTGGAGCGCAGCGCAAGCGAATTAGTCTTGATAAAAGTGTCTTGATAAAATTCTGTTACTGAACATAACTGTTCCCGTTATAGGCTCAGCGTGGTTCCAGAAATGCCACAGAAGCAACCACAAAATCTTCGTACGTATTTTATGCAGGTGAGGCGCATGTTTGTTGTTCCTGATATGACAGTGGTAGCTTTAATGTGTTAATGACGGTTTTGGTATGACACAAATAATAAAATAAAAGTAAAACAATTGTTTGGTATTCTAACATATTTACCTTAAGAGACTAGAGAGATTGCAGAGACAAATATTAAACGAATGAATAAAGTGACGTTATATATATTGACTGCATCTATGGTTATTGGAAGTCATTCAGTACTCATCAATCAAGGAATATGTATGTGCACCGTGTAATTTTAACTTACAACTTATTTGAATAACATTAAAAGTATAGTAATGTTATAATGATTATTTTAAATTAATTAAAAAATCTAATCAATTTATTTAATTTTATATCAACAAAACCTTGTGTATGTTGAAATTGGTTGAAAAATTTAATTCATTATTTTCTTCCATTAAAAATGTTTATATTATTTAATGATATACTCAAAGTTAAATATTAAAATTAAAGACCAAAACTTTTACATTAAAAAAGCGACACGTTTGAAATTTACAGCGCAGAATTTTCCTTGGAATGAAGAGCACGGATTGGTGGAGGGTTTTATAGTCAGCCCTCCGACATAGGTGAACGATTGCTAACAATAACAACAACTGAACTAAGGCATAAGAAGGACCCCAAAATTTTCTCAATAGTGTCATCTATTCAACTATCAATTGTATTGGCATAGCTACCACGGTCGATCACTTGCGATCCATGCCGATTTCATTAAACTCTAATATTTTTAAGAAATTCGCAATTTTTTTTCATTTTGTATAGGACCCTCAATATAATACATTAGTAGCGTATGTCTACTTAGGTAGTAGTATTCGCGAACTAAAGTTCTCTTAACAAGTTTAAAAGAATATTGATTTAGATCATAACAATATGATATACATATCATAGTGTTCGCTTAACCGATATTGTTCATATATGGCTGGGTGTAACATTTTTTAGGTGTGCCAGTTGAACCCAGGGTCTAGTTTTGGATTCGGTGAGAACATGAGAGATCGCAGGATTGTGGCACTGACTCCTGTGTCGTGCATGCTACTGCCAAAAATATGGCTGTTACAACGTAATACGGCCAACATTTGGACTCGCATACAACACTATCTCGAAAAGAAAGTATGTTTAGTATTATATTACATAAAATATTTTAATAGTTGCTAGAATGTCTGTGGTATTCCAATGATATTATGTGACCACACACTCGGGAGTAATAATGCATAAATATGATCACGCTCAAGTGTCGATGTTTTGGTTGTAATCTTATTTTTTGTAACATCTGAAAGGCACAAGAAATAATAAATGTTCACATAGTCAAATATCCGCCCTAGTATTTTCTGTGTAGCTGATAGAATGGACAAAATTATACATAATCATTGTATTACAAACAAACGCATGCTAGTCTTGCAATTAGCATTTAGTAGCAATCTTTAAGCTAAGCCATATTTCTTGGTCTGCTTGGATAAAGAATCTCCGAATCAACGAGATGGTCGGAGTCGATGTTCCTCGACGCTCGATTCCGCACTGTATCGAACTATTCACTGATGTGGAAAGTCTATGAGCCGACTGTTTTTATTTTATATACTAACACACGTCAACAGCTAAAAGACAGAACTTTTTCTTTTAATATACAGCAAACAGGAAAAAGAAGAAAGCCATTTATAGTCATGGACATGAACAACAATCTCTTGAAAAGTAGGACACGTTGCAGTAGTTACGCGAACGACAATTTATAACTATATAACACAAATTTATACCTATTAAATAATGACAAAAATATATTTTTGAAGATACGGTTATTTTACAATCAAAAAGATTGATGCAGATACTTTGATGTTGACTTGTTCTTCCAGGACATGAATTGTAAAAATCAATCAAAAATCAACTTCATCAGAATGTTACGCCTTTAGGTATTTTAAATTGTTAAATTTAAAATTGTTTGACAACCTAATTTTCTTGAAACCATTCCCTTCTCATTACTACAATCAAACGACTCGACGCACGACAAGTCTCCATTATATCGTCGTAGGCTCGCTCTGGTACGGGCGACGCGCTCTGCGTCTTTTGTTTTTCGTTAGTTCGCTTCGAATTTCCTGTTTGCTATTTAATTGAGCTTTTTAATTGGTGCGCTTACCATATTGTATTATATTGCCGCATATCAGGTGAGATTGTAATAAAGAATTAACTTATGTACTCGAATGTGGTGGTATGGTTTTTTAATTTGCTTGGTTAACTATTGTTTTTTAAAATCAATCTTGAAATATTTTTTACGTGTTCTGTTGCATTCTCATAGAGCCAGTGATAAACTGGTCTCTTGCTATTACGAATTAGAGTCTGGTGGCTTGCCAACTCGTTTGTGGACAAAAAATAAAGAAAAAATAAGATCTAAATCTAACTTCTTATATAAATGTTGGGAATTGAGGTAACCGGATTCTTTCGACATTCTTACGCACACTTTTATCACCCTGAAAGGTTTATTCTTTTTTTTAGATCCCCACAAAGAAGCAACTTTTCAAGGACTTTGTGGCTTCGCGTCGCTGGACTGAGTTCCGTGATGAGCTTGTAACTGATGTTGTCTCTCGCTCCAACACCGTTAACTGGACATCTGTGCACGATGTACCTTACTCCATACGTATGGAAGAGATGCTTGACATATGAATCACGAGAGATTACGAATAATACTAACTGAACTGTCTCAGTGACAGAATTCAATTCAATTCAATAATTCTGAGATACTAACCAAATATCAGTTATACAAACTACTAGTAACAAGTTAATTCGCACCAAGAAACACATTCATCATATACATATAACATTAAATTGTAATAGAAAAAGCAAGGAGTCTAATTCGTTACCTTATTATGTCCCTATGTAAGTCGTATTTAAACTTAACAGGATTATTAGAAACTGCGTTTGACTTGAAAATAACGATAATTAATATACTTTTTAATTAACTATCGCGATGTTATCCATTTTTATACGCTTTATAGTAGCTTCACTTGTATGTATGAATGTAACGGAATCTTTGAATTATATTTTCATCAATTTCAAAATGTCCAAATCGTTTAAAATGTTGCATACATGTAGAGAACCGAACACAATACAATAATTTCATACTTAAAGTATGATTTTCTCATTGATCCATCACAAAAAAAATTGTCGTCAAAGTTATAGGTTATATGACGGCTGAAAAGTGACACATTGTAAACATTGTCCAGTGCTCTATAATTAATGGAACACGGTACACCCCAAAAATGTAGACATTCTATTAATATTTCAATTAAATTTAACATACTTTATTGTCAATTTAAAGCACAAAGGCGTTATATGCCTTTGCCATTACTTTTTACTATAGAGAAATTACCATTCAGTAGAGGCTGACGCCACGCATATGTATAGAGATAATTAAAAAAAATGGAACACGTATGATGTATGACTTCTAAACTTGAATTTATTTGACTTGATTACTTTAAGTGATCCTTAATAATATCTTTGTCGATACAACCCATAATGTACTGCCCCACAGCTTTTCATAATGTGAGGGGTTAAGATCATACTCCACCATGTTAGCCTAGTGTGGATTAACAGACTGACACCTTTGAGAACATTGACACGTTGGAGAACTCTCAGGTGTGCAGGTTTTCTTACGATGTTTTACTACAGCTAATTAGTGCGCTTGATTAATTTACGAGGAGGTTTGGAACTCCCAGCATTGTTATGTTTATCGCATTCGCAACCAAATTAAGTTCCGGTCTGAGCTAGCGATAATATTGATCATGTATTTCCTTTAATAAATTCAAATGTTTATTGGGTGGATCTTGAAATATTATTCCAAGTTCCACTCCATACTTTCCCACTTAATCAATTGCGGCCATTTTGTTTTTAATCGGTTCTTATATTTCAGATCGACTGCGTTAATGTAATCGCGTAATATTATGCATATGATGTATTGAAATACGGATTAATTGTTTTTTTTTATCATAATAATTGCTGTATTGTACAAATCGGGACACCTGTATAGAACACTTCTTATTTCCATAATTAAGAAACATCGAGTTGTTTGTATCCTTGACTGTTATATTTGCCAATATTTGTGCGTAATAGAAACTACTAACAAAAGCAGAATATAAAAGAAAGTGCAATAAATTCGTAATAGTCAATAAGCTACTAGGAAGAGGAGCGAACGAGCGCGATGACGACATCACCAACATTGGCGCGCATCTCGTAACCAACGGGACTGGTTTTGGCGGGAAGCGCCCACGCGACATCGGTCCGACTAAACTTCATGCTTGAAGCCAGTGAAACAAACAAGTAACACAGAATAGTCAAGCATTCGACCGCAGTGCACCGCGACGACCGAGCGCCGCGCTATAATACGACGACAGCCGCGGCTGATCGAAAATTCGCGATTTAACAGAGACCTAATAATTTTTCTTAACGTTACCTGTACTTCAAAAGTAACTTTCGATCTGTCGTAACGTCATACCATAGCAGTGCCTATATGCTATCTTAAGTAAAAACGCTAAAAATTCAAGCTCATCTCAACATTTTCTGAACGGTAAGTTGTGCAATAATAAACTAACTTGATAATTATAATATAAATTAACGTCAAACAACGAAGAAGTAACATGTCTATTTATCCTATGGAATATACATATTTTAAGGTACCTTTGTTAAAAAATGGTAACCTTGCAAATGATAGCCATTTAGCGCTATTTGAAAATCACTATAAGTATTTAAATAAGAAACTACCTCGGCTATGCTATAACTGGCTACGTACTGGACGTAGGTGCGCAGACAGCTGTGATTTATTGGACTGGATATACTCGTAGTTGTAACGTTGACAAAAAAAATTGGATAAGAGTGGTAACGCGTACATTTAGTGTCAACAATTAAATTGTTATTGTTTTTAGTCACTTGTTAGTAGCCACATAATATCATATATAGTTGTTAGTTTATTAGATTCTGATAAAATTTTATTCGTATCATTAAGGATTCGATGTTGATAATGGATAACGTTAGTGAGCATAAAACTGTATTTCATATAATGCGAAGTGTTTCTTCGGTTATTTAGATAATTTTTCAAATGTAAATTTAAATAAAGATTGAGTCAAGTGGTTTTTACATCATGATACTAATTATGCCTTTTGTCAGGGAATTCACGAACTGTTGAACGCTGAGATCATTATTATTGTAACGCTATTGTATCATCGATTTTTACTAGCAGTAGGGTTAAAAGTTCAAATGTCTACTTATATTACGTAGGTACTAAATATGCGGCATGTATGACAGCATATTTTTATCACAGAGAGGACATTCGGTTAAAACTTGAATATTTGACATTAATGAATTTATCAAAATGATTACGCAGTGGGTAAATTTTTGTCGAACTAACATATAAGTTTTTACCTGAATGATCGTAAAAGAATACAAAACCTAACAATGTTTGGTCTATAAATTTAGCATTTTTATTTATGTTCGAAGTACTTACTCAATTTTGTTTCTGGGTGTATACAATGAATATTCTCCCAACATAACTATTCGTTCCATTCACGGAGATCTGATTGCGCTATTTGAAATAGCTAGATAGATTTTCTGAAAATTCAAATCCGTCGTGTGGTTTGAAATTTTCGTATAATCTAGGTTTTATATTTATAACGAAGCTATACACCGAGTTTGATAAATATCAAAACGTTATCAGATTTCGAGTTTAAGTATCGTGCCGCACCCCTAAAACATTATCTAATTTTTCTTTAAAAATATTGCTTGGGTATTTTATGTAATGATGTCATGGTTATAATATTGTTTATTTTTTTACCTAACAAGTCTACTCGGTTTAATTATATCAATATTTGGTTCGGGTTACCTGGATCACCGAGTCCGAATCGAATTCTGTAATGGTAATGAGTGGGTCATAGAGGCAAAGAATCAATAACTGTTGGAGGAAATGGTTCTGGAATGGCGACCAAGTCTTCGTTGATATAAAAAATAACTATATATGCTTTGTATCACGAAGGTTAGTAATTACGTCATAACTCGTATTGTACGTCGGAGGATTCTTATTTGAAATTAAAATTATTTTTAATAAAATTTCCCTATTCATGTTTCGAGACATATTGAAACTAATGCTCTATTGCTTAAGAAAAAAATGACTTGTTATTTTATTGTAAACGAGTGGGTAATTATATTTCGTGCAAGGTCACAGCATCACATTACATACTCTAATCACAGGAATACGATATGATTAAAATGAAGGAATCTTTGTTTTTATAGTCTCCTACTTTGTAGCCTTTATATTATTACTATTCTGTTCTTTTAAGTATGACGTATTACATACATCCGTTGTTCCTACATGAATATTTAAAAAATGTATACCGAGAATAATTTACATCTCATCTTCTATTTAATTTAATAGACACAGTTGGCAAATGATTTATTTACTTTGTACATTAAGTTATATCAGTGGAGCTGTGTATGTACAATTTAGACGATGTGTTATTAAAATAATGTTTGTGGATTAATATTTGAAGCATGTTTACGCGAGCTGTAGCTGTTTTTCAAGAAACGACATACTGAATTTTGTAATTATGACGTAACAAGTAAATATTGGTACGAAAACTTAATATTCTAGTTTGCATTAACGTGGGAAATGTTTTTTAAAACTTACACTTTCGAAAAAGTAAGGATTAAAAGTGCTTTTCTAATATTAATTTCCTTCTTAGTAGCACTCCAAGAAGAGTTGCTTAGACTGGTTTCAGAAAAGATGTAGGTTCATTCTTGTTTATTTTCGTATAGTTTGAATATTTCTTGATCTTACTTTGCATTTATCGATTTTAATCGTAGCTTATATATTATAACATTTAATTGATAATGGTAACTATATTTAATAATAACTGTCAAAGAGTACCAAACGAAAAACAGAGTACATTCCTTCATTAGTTGGCAAATACCTCCTTTATTTCAAGTGGTAGCATACCTTTACCTAGGTAGATGTAATTACGTAGTGAGAAGTACGCAACTGTAAAGGGCTAAAATAAACAAACAGTTTCAAATAACAGGTCACGGTTAACATCGACAACAAATTAATTTTTTTTTGCTTTGTGTCCGGGAATGATAATCATAATTATATTCTTATTGCTTTCGCTCAGTAGCGACGTATTTAAGTTGAAATACCGGATAAATAACATACAGAATAATTAAAATACCGGATTTTGTTTGTTAAGGTGATGTCTTTGAAATTTAACAATCATTGCATCTGGGTACTTTATATCATTTATTGTTATTGTCATAACTCGTGGCCTTTAATTATGACCATATCGTAAATGTTGCAACATTCTTGTAGAATTATTAATTCAAATTAAAAGAAGTAATTGTTATGTTCTCACCACGTTTTTAATCGGCTGGTGAAACGCAATATCTTTTAATATTAAAGTCATACACTTAAATTTTTTATATTGATACAGATGGTAATATTTTTTCTTTAAATAGGTATAATGTAAAAATAATGCTGAAATGTAGTTGGTTCGTATCTGAAATTTTCGTACAAATATTTACAGTGACCGAGACATTGACCTACAACAAAAATTTTAATGGAATTTTATGGCGCATTAATTTTTAGTTTTTTTACAGATACAACAAAACTATTATCTTTTTGACTTGCGAAGTCTGGCAAATAAATGTATACCTACATTTGTTTGTCTAGTGGTCGAAATTCCACCCTAGTCATTAAGTTATATTTTTGATTTTTTTTTATTCGTAACACACTAAATAAAACAAGGCATTCGGTGTAAAAAGAGATGAGAAAAAGGGGTATAAATTTTTCTCTTCGCGTATTATTATAATCTGCGAATCAATCGAGCTAATCTGCGAACTTCGGAAATTGCATGTGTAAGAAGTGTGTACCATGTCTTAAGAGAGGCCTATGTCCAGCAGTGGACAGAAAATGGCTGACTATAATGATGATGATGTGAAAATTGACAACAATTACTGGTTTTATTAGTAATGGAAGAGGAATGGAGAATACATGATGTAGTTAGATTTATATTATGTGCTCTGAATATGGCCATTCTCATAGTATCCGGACAACGAAATAAAAAATCATATTAATAGTACCATTTTATAAAATCTTTATGTGGTACCATAAGTAAAAGTAAAAAAAAATATATATTTACAAATCAAATTCGTTATTTATTAACCTAACTTCTATGTTAAACGGTAGTTCCATTAAATTATATAAATTTTACATCAACCAGGATATTTTTAAAAGTAGACTGCTTTGAAGTTAGATCTTACTGATTATAACTCAAAAATCACGATATATTTTATAGTTTACCTTGTTCTATTAAACCAATTATTACTTTTTTTAAAGAATGCACTCTAAATAATATTTTCCTACTGCAGAGCTATTGCAAGAAATTCCGTTGCGACTAAAGTAGTTTCCATGTATTCCGTTTTCTTTGATACATTTTGTTTTATTTATTTAACTGTGCATAAATCGTTAAATAAATAAATATTATTAGATCCTCATGTACGAGTAAAGAGTGAAACGGTAATACAGTGAAACGCGTTAGCAGCTTAAAGTACTATTTATTGAAATACATATGCAAATGTATTTAGTCAGCTACATTTTAAACGAAGAGATTACTTGATTAATACGAGCATAATAACGACCAGCTACCAAGAACTTTGTTACTAGTATTACATTTAAAGGTTAACTAAGATATCAAAATAATTAGCCCCACAACAGGTTATCAATACTAAAGATATGGTTTTCATAAATGTCTTTGTTTATGATCGAATTCCTTGCCACTGCTTCTGTAATATATTAAAAATAAATTATTTGTTAGTGTCTTAAAACTTTACTTTTATATGACTTTAGGGGATTAGATGATAGATAAAAAAATAGATTGGATTATATCTATGTTTTTATTCGACTCATTTATAGGTTTTGATATATTATACAACATTAAGGTCTTCTAATTACAATTTTCTTTAGAAGCTCCAAACCATCTCAAGACAAATGGGTACAGTGACGACAGTTTAAAATATTTTTAAACTGGCTCACTCTTTATACGAGTAGGTACGTTATTAATTATAGCAAAAAAATTAAATAGATTCTTGTTGCTACTCTATAAGTTATCCGAATTAACCTTACAGAGGTTGTAACAAACTCTCCGATTGAATGTGGATCTACCTTTTATGGTCACGATAGAAAACTTATTTCAAGCAAAAACTTTGCGTAGGTTTGTATTAACGTTGTAAAGGATTTGGAACGATGAAACGAATGGCCCAAATACGATTTTATTCATTTTTCACGATGACAGTGACTCGTACAACCTGGCACTGAATATGCTTTCTTTCAATCTGTACGACATGAAACTCTTTTTGGAAATATAAAACACTGTCATGGATCTAATTTACTTTCTACGTCTATTATATAAGTTTTATATAACAAGCTGTGTAAAAAATGATACGATGATTTTTTAGCATTAGTAGGTAATTAAATAAACGGGCCACCTGATAGTAAGTGATCACCGTTGTTTATGGAGGTCAGAACACCAAATGCGTCACAGACGCGTTGCCAGTGAACGAAGAGGGAAACATTAGGAATAATTAATAGAATAATCGTTACCTGGCTAAGATAGCTACGCTGGCCGCAAAATATTGCGGATATGAGGTTGTCCTTTCAGACGATTTTTTAAATGTAAAATTAATGTATGTGTTAACCCTACGAATGAAATAGTATTGTTAGTAGAAATATTATATAAATGTATTGAATTAAGAAGTAGGTACCAAAGAACAATTACAAATATTTTAACATCACGTCGAGTCGCCTGTGATAATTGGAATTTCTTTAAAAAATTTAGAAAATCATTCCATTAGTTTTGAAAATTTTTATTTCCCTTAGAGGCATCATACTTTGATAATTCATTCTTTGATTTCTCGTGTATGCCGGTAGAGAGGGTAGTTGGCAATTGGTCATTAGGTGGAGCGGATAGTTGTTAAGGGGGGAGTTCTACGAAGAAAAAAGGCAGTCTTGTGACGGACATGATAGGAATTGAACGTGTGGCACGGTGGAGTGATAGTTCCAAATGTCCCTTAATGTGGATATAGATAGAGTAACTACTGATAAAAATTTAAGATTCTATTTTAATCGATTTGGGTGGGTTTTAATGAATGGATCAGTAATGACACACATATTGTTATTTAGAAAAAATGTCTAAAACTTTAACGAATCTGGAACGCTGATTCTTTTCTTTTGACATGGAATTGGATTAGGTGTACAAAATTAACGTCGATGATGTAATGATCCTTAAAGATATTCGAGCATCGCCGATCACGCTTGGCTGCCGTGTTAAGGTCGATACCAACTTATAGGTTTTTTTATTTTGATGATTTGTCCTGTTATGTGTAATAAACATTATTTAGTATATTTTTTCATGTTCAGATTAAATAATTATTAATAAACAAGCAATTTTCCATTTTATTCTTCAATGGTCTCTCCTGATGTTACTGATGTTCATGGGTACGATGACCCGTGCCAATGAGCTCGTCTGCTCGTTTATCGGCTATCAAAAACAAAATACATGTAATCCCATATTTCCTTTAATCCACTTTAAAGGAATACCTATCTTATTCATATTATTATAAAAGACCAGACAGATAGGAAAATTAAATTAGTAATAATACATAGTAGCTATTAATGTTTTCTTACCTACATTTATTTATACTCGTATGAGGTCTAATAAGTCAATTCCGTCATGTTATTTGTATGGATGTGGGCGATCCATGAAGGCGACGCTCGAAGTTCGTGTGGGTAGGCAACAGGTTCTGTCTTTAATGATGTATATTAATCATTATTTGCAGTTGATCGGATTCGGAAATTAAATCTGTCGTATTTCCTTATGCGGTAGCTTATACTTGAGCATGATAGAATTCTTTTATACTATGGTTAAAAAAAATCGAATGAATGTAATTCGAAATTGCATAAAATAACTATTTTTGCTTTCTAGTCTATCACAAGAAAAGAAAACTCGAGATCGTTTTCGATAAAAATATTTAATTGTACCGTATGTATGGTATACTTGTAATAACGTTGAAATTGAAATGTCGAAATAACATATATTCGAAGTTTTTCTCGAAAGTCAAACAAATCTCTACCGTGACTGGTCCCGGGAGAAGAAGGGGCAAGTACCTCCCATTCTATTACTAAATAAATTCTTGTCAAATGGAATCACTTTATTGTACTCGTCCTATTGTACATATATACTTTGAGTCTATAACGGTATGCTACGGTCAGATCCTAAAATGGATATCATTGTAAACTATTTAATAAAATACACACATTTCGTAAAATGAATAGTTTGATTTCAAAAATATTGTAGAACCACAAACGTTGAACAATTTTGTCAACAACGCTTAGTTAATATCAGCAATGCGTTCATTTCTACGATTTATTATTTCATGTTTAAAAATTTTGAATTATTTTGTATGATGGTGTACGACCTATACCTTTTTTTTTGTTGACGAGGAAGAAACCTTCAAAAGGTACCCGGTGCCGTAGGAGCGACGTTTGTTTATGTGGGATTTTTACCACAATGAACTCCCCCCCGGTGGCCTTCCTCGGCGCTATGATAGGACTCCGGGATGTCCAACGGAAAACAACTGGAGTCTTATGAACGCGTGTCTCGCCGGGCTCTGCTCAGGATGTTCATCCCTCACTTTCTGGTGCTTACGCCGGTATGCGGCCACGCATATCGTCGTCCTTCCCGGGGTCATTGGTCGCCCACGGCCCCAGAAGCCCCCTTTTAATCGCCTCTTACGATAGGCTGAGGATACCGTAGCCCTATTCTGATCCCGGGCTACAGGAACAGTACGACCTATACCTATACCAACCTATATATTTTTTTTGGATCTTGGTATTTGATGGAACACAAGACCGGTGGCTCTTAAATTAATAGTATCTGACGTTACTTTGCAGAAATTTGTTATTAAATTAATGTTAATTTACTTTGCAACAATGTTCCACAAAAGAAACGTGCACTTATAAATAAATAAATGCATATATTAATGTACGTTACCACCACCAATACAAAGCACCACATTAAATACACATATGTATGTAAGTGTCAAAATAACATTTCTAGCTGCCATTACGTATTATGTTCTCAGCGTCTTTAGGTGTCGATAATGTAACTATTTTATATAATTAGCAATATTTGACAATGTCCCGAAATTACCGAACGTAATCAAAATTCAACAATATTGTTAAACAATTATTGACAACTTCATGAAATGTCCGATAGTTTCAAGATATTGTAAATAAACTATCAGACTATGACGTACAGGTCGGTACTTCACCCAATATACTCGTATTTCTCATAGTTATTAAGGTGCTCTAATAAGAACTTACTAGAGCATCGTTTATTAATTATTAAAACCAAATTAGCCTTTGTAGGAGGTGAGAGCACATAGGTATATTAATTGAAATAAGTCCTGCACTATCTGCAGTATCTTTCATGTATTTACGGTAATGACCATATTTACAAGTAAAGAAAATGATATGAGTTTGGTTGGCAACCAATGCAGTACAGTTAAGGAAAAACAACTTTCTATGTAAATGGAAACGCGTGGTGGTTTAGTGCGAATCAATTATTTCCCTAAAAACTTGTATGTATATTTTGGTAGTGTAACACAACCACCACGTTTGAGTCTATAATACTACTAATTCATAATAATAATAAAATGAACAGGGCCGAATCCGTACATTTTTATTTTAACACAGGTAATCTCTGTTATCTATATGGAGGTTATAATATTTTTTTGAAAATTTTGTCTGTTTGTTTTTCTGCCGGTTTGCGTATTTGCGTGTACGCATAGTTGATACTTGGCATATTTGTAATATCTTGTTATCTGGGATAATTTTCAATCGGGGAAATTATTAAAATCACAGCATCCCTAAAATAAAATTATGAGGCTAACATGAAAATTATTAAATACTTGTAAAAAACGAATTATAAGTGTACGAGTGATTTCTGTACGTGAACGTCACACGTAATTTTACTGAAACGGCAATGTCGGCAGGTTACCAACTTGTCTAAGAGCATTACTTTTGTGTAAATATAAATTTCTATCACTGATGTTATTGATAGGTTTTATCAATTGGTAAGTAGGTTCTAAGCCTTATTTGGATAAGTCAATCTTTATTTGACTGTAAGGGGAAGTATACCAAATATGTAGATGGACAAGCAATGAGGTCTACTAGCCATTTTAGAAGTTTACCTTATTAGATAGAGGCGTTTAACTGTAATTGAATGTCGCGGCTACGATTTCCTTATTCTGTTATTATATATTAATCCACGTATTTTAAATACTAGCAAACTGCCCTCGCTTCGCTTCAGAAAAACTACGCTTAGAAATAGAAAGAAATTAGAAATACATACTGTCTCTACATTAGTTTTATCATAAGTATAGTTCGAAATTTTAAAACTTTGATGTAATGAATTAATTTGAATGTTGATCACGTCAGGACACACGAGACCCAGCAGTATTACCTTCTGCCGTGCCAAAAAAGCTGATGCTTAAATTGCTCCACTCTCGTTGATTACACATTGACCATAATTATTATCACCATCACCACCATCTACAATTGCCCCATCATAATGTGAAGGGTAAAGGACATAGTCCTCCCCAAGTTCGAACTATTAGACTTCATACACCTTTCATAATTTTAATTTAACAGTGATTTTTAATTCGAAGATAATTTCAAAGTTAAAGTTACGTATGTTCAGAATTTTAACCCGAGCCCCTCATCCAGCAGAACAACGTTCACAATTGTAGGCTATTATTGCTGCTGATTTTATGTATTAATAATAATGTAAATTACGTTATATCTACTCATCATTATGAAAATGGCATAGAAAGATTATACCTGATAAAGATAAAGGGGGAAGAATTTTGTGCTTTGCCGGAGTATAATACAAGTCGCCAGTTATATAAAGAAATATTATAGCGTTCAATCTGGGTTCCCTAGAGCAGTAAATTCGTTTATGAGCGATCTAAGATAGGACTACTTTGGCTAAGCGTGCATCCGGTATATACCAGACGGTTTTTAATAAAAATATATTGTCTTTATTATCATTTTTAATAGAACCTACCTAAGTATTGAAGGAAATTACTCCTTTTTCGCATTTGATTTTACTATTTAACAATTATAGATTTTAACGGAACGGTTGGGAATGTAGATACTTTACACTAGGGTTAGTTATATTCACCATAAAAGACGAGTATGTTACTAGTGACGACATTTGTTTTAGTGTCTATTAAACTGATTATTGAAACCCGATCTTCACCTTTCAATTTATTAATAAACATTCGATCATCTTTTTAATAAATTAATAAAAGTAAATTATAGATTTAATTCAATAATTATGGAAAGATTGAATTGAATTTGAAAGTTGAGACTGTAAACTAGGTTTGTTACGCATTATTATCATAATTATGTATTGTAAATAGATTTTCGAAAGTTTGATATAGTAAGACGTAGATTAGAAATTTTCTGATATCATGCTTTATGTAATATGTAAGCATAGTACAGGTCTGCAATTTAAGAGCATCTTATTTTTTACTATACAGACAAAAAATTGTTACGTAAACTTCATTTGAAAGTCAATTTAGTGTTATAACTTTGCATATTTATTCATTTATATACAATTCTTTGTAATAATATATTAATTATTTTTAAATAACACTTTTTATTTCATAATTTATATCATTTACAATATTTAATCCACAAATCATGAAGTCGACTAAATCTTTAAAGTCATCGATGAATACTGCCAGATCGGTAATAAATAAATATATTAATATTTGATAAGGAAATTTTGTGTCTAATATTATTAAATAAATATTTTGCAATAAAAATACAATATATATCACTTTAGAGAGACTAACTGCTTAGCATTCCATGGATTCACCGTGCGGGAGCCGGGTCCATCGTGTGGCAGAGGGAGAAACTCAGAGCAGTTCCCGGGACGTGTGTGTTTAAGGGGGCCACCTTTATGATGAGCATCGACGCTCACGATCACTACTCGTGTTGCCCCCCCCNNNNCCCCCCCTGCCTAGCCATATTTGGAAAGAACCTATTAGTGCAGCTTTAGATACTTGTTCTAAAATGGAACTTACTGCACTCCTCCACAGGCCAAGGTGTTTAAGTAGGTTATAGAGAGATTTTGCTGGTATACTACTCACCCCCACTTCTACTGCATATAAATTAACCGCATAGCCATTTTTGGTTAATTCATTTGTTACTATCCCTAGAGGAGAAAGGATGAAGTCAATCTTGTAAATATATTAAAATAAGTTTTATTTACTTTCTGTGCAGATCGTTCATACTGAGTCTTCAGTGACAAAAAAATCATACCCCTGTGACGGGCCAATGGGCGTTCGTCAGAATCCGTGGACACCGACAAAGCGACGTGGACCGATTGCAGCCGAAGCCGCCAGCCCTGGACCAGCTGTCGTGTCGTTGCCGTCTCTAATAGGTATTTTTTTAATTATTAGCTGGCAAACGAGTACAATATTACGTGGACACATCTGTAACGTCAAGGATGTCACTGAGGTGATCAGCCACAAAAGTATCGGTGAACCCACTTTTAATGTTGCTCTCCAATATCACCAAACTCCGAAACACTTACATCAAAAATACAAATACGTCGTTTTAGTTGATTTCACAAGCAGGGTTGTAGCTAGCGAAGCAAATATAGAGCTTTACTACTGTGCACTGATGGTATAAAATTGGATTTGGAAAATTCACGAAAGACTGACCTTTCTGTGGGATATTTCGGGTTATGTGAGATTTTAACCACTAAATTCTATCGGCACTCAATCGGTGCTTTTAGGGAGAATCCGGGATGGCATATGAATGCATTGGTATACCTTCGATGCGATGGTATATAGTGATCAGTTCTGGCGTACTTCCTCGTCAGTTGTTCAGCAAGACGCACCACAAAGATAGGAGATTAACTTGAAGTCGAATATTTATAATATATTATAAATAAAATAACCGACATGTAGCGGTATTAAAGAAGAATAATTTTCCGTGTAGAAGAGCTGATCTTCGTGCATATGTATTTTCTCCGGAACGATCGGTTATTACACATTGCATTGAAGTATTTGTCTTTGTATTTGTGTTATGTATTGATAAATAGATACACCAAGTATATACCTGTTTATATATACAAATATACTAACTGATTCCGTAATACAAAACCAATTCTCAAGTACAACCGATGAAGTTGTGGCTAGATCGTAAGAAAAACTGCAATCCTACACTTATTTTATGTTGATTATAATCATCCTGAACTGAATATATTGAGAATTCTACATTTCATATTTACTGATAAAGGTATGATTCCTTTGTTTATTGTTAGTAAGCGAAGGTCAAGATTATTTTCTCGCCAGTTTCGGCAATGCTGTTCGTGTTCTCTCATGTTCGCGGTGACATCATCCGGAGGTTATGCTGTGAGATTATCGCCTGTTCTGCAAATAGCGGCCTTGCTCGTGTTCATACACAATGTGACATCATTTAGTTACTGTTGTCCATCACATAATGTTGCCAACGCAGGTTTATTTGTTGTCAAATTAAAGTATTGATGTACAGCTTATATCACAGTTTTCATCAAGAATTAAATAAAAAATAGCTATAATGCCTTAGGTATATAAACTATAGGGCGATTCTAAGTTTAGTTAAACATAATTTACTCTATGTTCGGTGAATATTTGAATCAGCCGTGGGCGAAGACATTGGCCGTGAACGAGGTGAGCGCAAACTGCGTGAGGCACATGAAGTTGGCCTAATTCGAACAGACATGAATTACAAGATCATGATTGGGATGTCATCTCGGCCAATTGGCCTACAATTGCATTCTGCAGGATCGTTCTATTTTATAACTATTTTTAGAGCTGACTCTATACTCTTTTGGAAGTGTCAAAGTCGTGGAATGACAATATTGTCAACATCCAGATGGCATTTACATTCTGAAGAAATATTTGCTATTTCAAGTGATTTTTTTCGATTGTAACTTTGCAGGTAAACCACCACCAGAATCACGTAAATCTCGCGCACCTGCATTCACGTTTGGACAGAAGCTGGAGTCTGCAGGGAAAGATAAATCCGGTCCTGGTCCAGCTACCTACAATACAGAAGGAATGACGGCCAAGGGTAAGAGTTAACGATAATACGATAAATACTATTATTGTTTATCACATATGAATGATAATCGCACCCTAGGTACAGGTAACGAACAGTTAAACGCAAACGTATAAATATATTGCGCAAATGACTCGTTCGAACGTCTGTAACAAATTGTCGTTTATGTTAGTCATTAAACGGTCTTTAAAGGTAATTTAGATCGAATTGCCTTTCCAGTCTCTCGCCCACGTTACTGGTATCATCTTCAACTAGTGTGTTGTTCTCAAGTTTATGCATCACTGTGACTAGATATGTGAGTATAAGGAATATTTCAATCCTATTATATTCCGGGAATTTTGTAATCTACTAATTTTTTCTTGCGTGACAAGCCGTGGTAAAAATTTACAGTAGGGTTCAGTTTATTTGAATGTTTAATAAGTTCATATCGTTATAAATTAATATCGCACAACTTTGGAGGTAAATGATGCAAAAGCAATAAACTATGTTACTGTTGTTTTAGTTATAAGACATTGTAACTTTAACTGGGTCAAAACTTCATTGCTGCAGTTAGATTTGCATAAACTATGTCGTTTGCATTGTGTAATTTCGGTGTATGAAACATTTTCAGCCATTAAAATACCAAGGAATAAATTTTTTGTAATAATAAAGAAACAACACTTATTAACATAAATAAGAATTTTTCCACTTTAACGAAATATGTTTTTCGTTAACCCGTCTATTAAATAAACCGTTATTCCGGAACGTAAAGGCGCACTGAGCTTCTAATTGTCTCAATAAATTTATCTCGGCAACACAAAGGTTTCTAACACCTATCCTAGAACGTAATATAATGTGCTGTGATAGCCGAGACTCAAATTCAACTGTGTATAAATAAAATTATTAACATTTGATAATAACGTGTACAGAGTCAGCTAGGATGCAGCGAAACGGACAATAAAAAAATAAATTAAGTCCTAGTGACCCAGATTTATCCTTGTATCTTGTAAACCACAACCATTACTTGCTCGTTGTCACTAAACAGTGGCATTGGAGCACGACTGTCGCGGCACTTTTCTGAATGCATTTATTTGTTCGATGTCGCCAAATAAGTCCGTATGAACGAAGGTGATCAGGCGCGGTGAGTCAGGCGTGTAGGTGCCTCGGAATTGGATCCTAAGCGACATATTCGATTGACGCCCAACCTCAGTCGCAGATTCGATTCGGATCAAGCACATACTCCATATGGTTATAAATTTTGCTAAGCAGCTGTTAAATTAAAGATTGCTTATCACGGATCTTGTGAGTTTGTTAAACAATAGCTTCGGATTCGACGTATCAGGTAATATTTATTAAAAAGATTTGCGGTTATTTTGTTTATATTTTAAACAAGTATACATGCTTTGGGAAACTTGTAATCATTGAAGTAATTTCTTGATTAATTAGATTTGTTTTATTTTAATGATTTAAACATATTATTAATTTTTAAATATTAAAAATGGCCGGCTGAGTAGCGAGTTACACGTATAAATCTGACGTTCCATCTCAGTTTAGATTCCAGTAAATTGAAGAAGTGGCTTTAGTTATCACCTTTTTCTTTTTCGGCGACGCCTTGGGGGACCTTGGTGTTGCATCCACATGTTTTTGTTTATCCACTGTTACTATAAAAATAAATTCTTGGTATAGCAATTCTTCTGTGATTAACTTTAAACAGGTATAACATTTGTTACTAAATAGCGTAGTCGTTTACTACTTGTATATAAATATATAAGTATTATTGTATTTTACAAATATTTAATAATATCTGGGTATTTTCTGTTGCTGAAATACATAATAAATTAAATATTAAAAGTAGGTATATCCTATGTTCGTCATTATAAAAACATAAACAAAACTTGTTGATGTAATTGAAAGGTTATCTGCGTATATTATTTTTACGAGTATATGATTATTGGCAATTAATATAATGAATCATATTATATTACACTAACTAAGGTTATTACGCTCAAAACAAGTGTAAAAATAGCGCTAGGTCTGACAATTTTTAAATCACCTTCTCATTATATATCTTCAATAGAGATATAGCGATAATCTATTTCTATACTAATATTATAAAGAGAGAGAAGCCACGGCACCTATTTGAAAAAATATTTTATCATTTGAGCGGTACATTATTCCGGATAGACTTAGGCTATGTATGAAGTATATATTGTGTATTAATAATAATTAATCGTTAAACCCAAACGAAGTCGGTACTGGCCGCTATTGTGTTATAAAATAGAAATATACAAAATAAATTAAAAAAAAAATTAGCATCGTGTTTCGTTTCGTATGGAGGGCACGCTCGGCGACTGTTAGCCATATGCTTAATTCTAACCAATAATTACAACTTGCTATACCTTTAAAAAGGCAATGTAAGTATGAAAATGTGGCGTGTATTCTAGAAATGTTCATTTAACAATTTTTTTTAAGTGTAAGGGGGCTCGAGTTGCAGCCGGCTGAACAATGGCCTTAACGAACGGTTTCTTCTGATAGTAGTCGTTGGGTTGTATACCATCTATTATTTGCCAGGCTAGCTACCACTAATCCTTTAGAATTCACCATCACATGCATTTTACATATTTCGCATGTTATGTCTGGTGTCTTATAAACTGGTATCTTGCTTTCATTTTAACCAGCAGCAACTCGGCTATTAAATTTAAAAAAAGTATTTACAACAAAAGTGTAGTAGTGAAGTGAAAACAGTTTTCCTCAAGTAGGTTCGAGTCCTGTATTCGCCTTCATTCAGTGCATTACGGGAGATTTATGTGAATTTTCGGAGGTGTTTTAAGTTTAACAATTTGCAGTTGATCATTTTTACGGACTACGGTGTTGTCAATATAAGGAGACCCGTGTTCAACAGTGGAATTGCCTGTGGATTGTGATATATATTTGTGGAACATGAATTAATTGTTGGCATTAAACACAACGATTATTGTCCAGCATTGCGTGAAAGGAGAATGCTTGATATATGGCAGGGCGAGCTGTTGGTCCGGCAGCGTCACTCCACGGACGTTGGCCCCCGCCGCGGGTGGCCCCTACACCAGCGCCCTGCGACTACGAGCCGACGAAGGCGGCCCGAGCAGTGTTAGACCATGCACCGGCATTCTCTATCGGTCTCCGTGTCAGCCCCCCTCAACCGGGCATGAACACGCCAGGTTCATTCGGCCTGAATATTCGTGCATTTTTGTAGCATTGTCTTGACATCGTTGTACAATTTCGTTATAATTTTTTTATTTCATCACACTTGTTGCTCGAAATGTTAACGTTTGTTGTTATGTGGTTTTGATTCATTCTGCATGAGAGTGTACTATATTGAGCATCGTACATAGCATAATTATCTTCTGAGCTTAGCCTTATCACTGCTCTGTATGTTTTGTTTCTATACCATTAGTAAGTAGTCCTATTCGGTTCATATGAATTATTTTGGTAGTAGTTTCCATTATTCATCCCACTGATTTTGCCTTTTGAGTTTAACCATTGTTGGTCTCTATATTAGTTCAAAACAAGTTCCATTCTGGCATGGTAATTTACACAATTGACATTTATTATGAGGACTTCTCGAAGGACCTGAGCAAAACATGCATCTGTTTCTTTTCAAATTTGATTTCAAATTGGTTTTACTTGTAATACTATTATTTTTATGATTTCTATAACATTTGCCATTTCGTTTACATTCATATAGTGTATATCTGAGAAATGTTTATTAAAATATAGAAAATATAAATTATGGTAACATAAAGAAGATATAGAATATAGACAAATATCTTTTTCTAACTTTCAGCACCGAATATTTATTCGATGCCACCAGTTCTCGGAGAAGCTCGAGAAGGAAGTAAAAGAGCGGCACCTGCTTTTAGCATCACTGGTCGCGGTAAACCTATTGAGCCTAAAACCCCCATGCCTGGTCCGGGAACATACACCACGGATAAAGCTGCTGCCGTATTATCGAAACGACCACCTGCATATACCATGGCACCGAGAAGAGAACTGAGGCACCCTTCGGCAGCCGTTCCAGGTCCGGGAGTATACTGTCCTGAAAAGGTAATGCTATTATTTTACCTTCCTGTACATTTACGATGAGTAATAATATCAGATTTCATAATATCAATGTTTAAAAATACTAATATATTATTAATCTGTACTGAGTGTACTCAAGCCATTAATTTATTAAATTACATTATGTGTAAAATAAATACATAAGTCATGCATTAATATTGGAGTGGGTAACTAACAGGTGTGCGTGAATCTGCCATGGGCGCCAGCTCATACGTTCGGGATCCGCCACTCGCAGTACGCCGGCCGGTCCTTGCACTACCCCGCGCCGGAGACCATCGCTGTCTAACTTCATCAGTCTGTAGCTTCTAACCTCCGATATATTAAACATAGCTTTAACTGACATTATTCATATCACTTCCCGCCTCGCTTGAATCCCACTAAGATGATTATTTTATTGTATTAGGTATACTTTTTTACCAAAAAAAGTAAATGTCGTTCATTTACTAACCTAATGTTTATTAATTTTACCTGCATGCGTTTGAGGGAATATCAGAAGGTAACTTCTATTTGTTAAGTAATTTCCAAAAAAAAAATGTAGTTTATTTGTAGATAAATAATTTGTAGAAGGTAAAATGTAAATTATCTCGTTTAATTTTTGGTACGGTAAAGATTATACAGAAAAGTTTATTTTTTTATTTACAGCCTAACACTGTTCTACGTGAAAAGTCTTCCAAGTACAGCCTATCGAGTAAGATGCAAATCGAAAAAATTGAACAAGTACCGGCACCTAATGCATACAACCCAGAGAAAGCTGATAGATTGCTACGTGAAAAGTCACCAGCCTTTTCCTTCAGAACTAAAACAGAGATTGTAAAAGTTCATCAGGCACCAGCGCCTAATGTATACTCACCAGAAAAGGCTCTTCATTCGCTAAAAAATGGTCCTAAGTATACATTAGCAGGAAAAGGTGCAGCTGAAAAACATGTAGTTACACCGGCTCCTAACTCTTACAAACCTGAAAAAGCCGACAAAATTTTACACGAGAGTTCGCCAGCTTATTCAATTCGCTCTAAAGAAGTAGTAGAGAAAATTGAACAGACGCCTGGTCCAAACGTCTATGCACCAGAAAAATCTATGCACATGTTGAATGGTGGGCCAAAATTTACCATGTCTGGTAAAGTGGCTACTACCAAAGTAATTGATACACCAGGACCAAATCAGTATAGTCCTGAAAAGGCTGACAAAATTTTGCATGAGAGCACTCCTGCTTATACATTTAGGATTAAGGAACAACAAATTGTAAGAAGCGAGTCACCGGCTCCAAATGTTTACGCTCCAGAAAAATCAATCCATATGCTAGACAGTACTCCAAAATTTTCTATAAGTGGAAAAGGTCCTGAAAGTAAAATTCCAGACACACCAGCTCCTAATATGTATTCTCCCGATAAATCTGATAAATTATTGCATGAATCTTCACCAGCATACACTTTTAGAATTAAAGATCAAATTCATAAAATTGATTGTACTCCTGCACCAAACGTATATTCACCAGAAAGGTCTATACATGCTCTAGATCATTCACCTAAATTTACTATTGTTGGTAAGGGATCTATAGCAAAAGTTAATGATGTACCCGCACCTAATACTTATAATCCCGATAAAGCTGACAAGCTTCTTCATGAATCTTCTCCAGCTTATACTTTTAGATACAAAACGCCAATGGATAAATTAAACGATAATCCAGGACCTAACGTATATGACCCACAACTATTAAATTCTGCACCAAAATTTAGTATGTATGGAAAGGGACCCAATGCTAAACCTTCTGATACTCCTGGTCCTGGTGTATATGATCCCCATTTACCAGATGGCTCACCAAAGTTTACTATATCCGGAAAAGGATCAACAGGAAAACCGTCTGATGTTCCGGCGCCTAATGCATATGATCCCCGTCTGCTTGATGATACTCCTAAGTTTTCTCTTAGTGGTAAAGGCCACGAACAGAAGCTACCTGATACTCCAGGACCTAATAAATATGATCCATATTTACCAAATAGTTCTCCAAGATATACTATATCAGGCAAGGGTTGTGATGCAAAAATATCGAATGTTCCTGCGCCAAATGCTTATGATCCCCATTTGCCTAATGACACACCTAAATTTTCTATTTCTGGAAAAGGAAGTGACCTTAAAGTACCAGATGTGCCCGCACCAAATGCATATAATCCTAATATTATAGAGGCTAGTCCAAAATATACAATATCAGGAAAAGGACAACCTGTTAAAATCATAAACAATCCAGCTCCCAACGCGTACAATCCAGAAAAAGCTGATAAGGTTTTATTGGACAGCTCTCCTTCTTATACTTTTAGCCAAAAACATCCCGAGATAAAAACTATGAACACACCAGCCCCAAATACATACGATCCCAATTTATTAGATGGAGCTCCAAAGTATACTTTTGGAGTCAAAGGACCTGCAGAGAAGCCATCCAGCTATCCAGCTCCAAATTACTATAATCCTGAAAAGGCAGATAAGGTTCTACATGAATCTTCACCTGCTTACACTTTCAGACCTAAAATAGACGCTAGAAAATTGCTTGACACACCAGCTCCTAATGCGTATAATCCAGACAAAGCAGATAAAATTATGTTAGACAGTGCACCTAGATACTCGTTTAGAATTAAAACCAACCCAAACAAGTCCGACGATGTTCCTGCACCCAACAGTTATAACCCAGACAAGGCGGATAAAGTTTTGATGTCCAGTTCACCGCAATACACATTCCGTATTAAACCAGAAACATTGAAAGTTCTGAGCACTCCAGGTAAAATACACATATTTACTTATATTTTACTTACTGCGTAATTACAATGGGTATATTGTATTAATTGCACTTAGCAATGTTAATTTTTCATAGTATTGTTGAAATTAGAAATAAGAACATGTTTTATATTAATAGGCTACAAAAAACACTTAACGGTAAGTTTTTATCGCCGTCTATGAACATTTGTGGCACCAAACGGGTCAGCCCAACGGATGCAGGGTACACATAAACATTTTAGGGTTGCTTCTAGAAGAAGCTAGGTAGGCGGATAAAAATTGTTTCCGTCATAGCCAAGTACTGTCGGGATTAAACTGGATGATATACAGACTAACGACCTGCAACCATCAGGCAACATGGCCTTCTCCTTTTTTCAACAGGATGGAGTCCCTTACATCAACATTTCCAAGAGAAATTCCTTTATTAATTTTCAATAAGGGACTAGGGTACCTTTTCGAAATGAAATTCTGCATAGTTCATAAATCTTCAAGTGGGGTTGGCAGGTTTCTCGCATATTTATGAAAATAACAGTAATCGTAATAAGAGTATAAAACGTTAACGTGATGTTAGGAAAAAAACGTTTGGAAGTGATATTAAAAATCAGATATTCCAATATTATTATAAAACAGCAGGTAATTTTAAAAACTCCACTTATTTAAGTCATAACTAATAAGATCTTATAATATCTATTGCAATAAAACTTAATGTATGTATCATTTTTTGCAGCTCCAAATACATATACAATTCCAACGCAAGTAAAAACACCCTTGTACACAATTTCGGGGAGACACAAAGAACCTATTGACGAACGACTAAAAGTTCCAGCTCCTGGAACTTATAATCCAGAGAAGGGATACAAGTTTGTATTAACATACTCACCTCAATATACATTTGGCGTAAAGATTCATACTGATAAGTATGTTGAATCTCCTGGTACGTAAAATATTATATATATTACATTATACCCAAATGCCAATAATATTAGTCAATTTAACAAAATTTTAATTGTTGAATAGCCAACACGTGATATAATTATATTAATTATTAAATAAACGATGTCTTCACAATTCTGATTTCTAGAACTTATTGTGGTAAAATAAACTATATTAATTTATTGCAAATACAGTATATTACTGACCGAGTAATAAGTAATAAATTATATGAGTTAAATGGATTCTAATAATTTAATTTTATAAAATATAGTAGATAAAAAAATAAGTAAATCATTTTATGTTTCTAGCTCCTAACAAGTACCGCATTCCATCTGTATTGGATAGCCCAGTGTACACAATATCGGGTCGACACAAAATACCTGTTGATGACCGAGTCCGAGTACCAGCTCCTGGCACCTACTCACCAGAAAAGGTAAAACTTTAACGACTGTAAATTCATACATAATAACGATTATTTTTTTCTGCTTGAAAGTAAATATGTTTTTAACATTTGTGTGTACCAGGTGCAGATAAATAGAACGCCACAAATTACATTCGGTATTAAACATTCACCGCTGCTTGGCCAGCTTAAACCGATCGAACCACTAAGACCTTTAGACAAAGAGGAAAAGAATATGAGACACGCAGACATTAATAATAGTATAATGTCTGTGCAAAAAACACAAACTGAAATAAGCAGATACAATGGCGATGTGAATATTAATGACGATGTACATGAGTCTTCTATTCAGAGCAACGATTCAAATATAGATAAGAGCGATGTTCAACAAATACGTACTCATGTTACACAAGTCCGAACGCAGAATGAACTTAGGAGTACTACGGCTTCACCTGAACCAGTACAAGAGAAGCTCACGCAAGAGATTGTTTGGGTCCCAGAGCAAGTAACCCGTCGAGGTTCATATACTATCGACAAATCTGATGGATCAGGATTCATTGAGAGATATCAAAACAGTGAAGTGATTCCTGCAGAAAATGGTATAACGAGAGTATCTGCTAGCGGGGAAAAAAGTGCTTCTCATACCGAAGATCATAGCAGTGAATTAATACAGAATGAGGGATATGTACAGAAAGTAAGTAAACACATGAGCAACGATAGAGCTCACGAAAAAAGTCAAAAGTCTTCTGAGCAAGTTCATGTGGACAAAAATTTCGAACAACTTCCCAATGGGGGCTATTCCACAACTACGACTACAACGACGGTACACAAATTGGGAACAGCGGCTAAAACTGCCAACGCAACGACATCTGTTATTAGAACAAATGCAGTAGTAACGTCACGCGACATTGGTGCTAAGTAACACTCTAAATTTACTTTCGTATTTGCAAGCATTGCAAGAAAATCGATCACTTTTATATGAATGCGTCAAATTTGATTGAATAAATAATAAAATAACGAAAACCACGTGATCTGTCGCTTTATAAATTCATACTTTTTATCACATATATTAATGTTTCTGTTAAATATTGCTAGCTATTTATTTTTTTACTAAACTATTTCTCGTTTTTATATTAAGTCACTTGTAAGAGAATAACACTATTATTAAATAAATACAACTAATGTACGAATTGAAAGATTTCGAATAAAATCTCTATTTTGCTCTAAACTTATTGTATTATTTTAACGATATGTCGTATCTATTCAAAGTTACCAAAATTTAAAGTTTAAAAATACGTTATGACATTATCAATTGTGTGTTAGTAATCAAAGGACAGGATGTTTTTGCCTGATAATTTGAACGTAGTGCGAAGCGGAAGCTCCCAGCATGGAGGGCATGGATAAGTGGCCAGTCAACCGAATGCGCCCACGCGTTGCTCTGTAAATCATTGCCACGAGCAAAGGGTGTGCAAAGTATATTTTATATTCAATAGTGTAATTCAATCACTTGAATTAATTCGATTTCATGGATTCCTATCAATTTTTTTTTTATGTTCTCATAGTAATTCTCTATATGATGATTGCTCTGCATGTACTATTTACAATTATCATTACAGTTTGGTGTAGCGGTGATATATTTACGTTTATCCTTACATATATGACAATAAAAAGCAAATATTTTAAATTCTGTTTGATTAACATGCATCATCGAATTTTTAAGTAAATTTTTAATATAACTATATAATTATATGATTAACTAGGTGTGCCCGCGACTTCGTCCGCGTGGAATTTAACAAAAAAGTTATTTAGTAGAAATAAAACTAGCCTAACTTATTCCTTATTACATCAGCTACCTGCTAGTGAAAGTCCCGTCAAAATCGGTCCAGCCGTTTCAGAGATTAGCCGGAACAAACAGACGGACAGACAGACAAAAATTGAAAAAAATGTTATTTTGGTATATATACCGTATGTACATTCATATGCATGTAGTAAAAAGTGGTTATTTTAATATTACAAACAGACACTCCAATTTTATTTATTAGTATAGATTAATGAATGCATCTAAACAATGATAAAATATTATTTATTTATTTATTTTTTAATAGTTGACTTGAAACTGCGATGTTTGTTTGTTTTTTTTTTTTTTAGAAATAGCTAGTTGGTAGATGCATCATGGTAAGTGGTCACTGTCGTTCATAGAATTCAGTAACACCAAAGGCATCACTGAAGTGTTGGCGACCGAAAAGGAACAGGGAACTCGTATTATTACTGGCTCTTCGACACTGCGACCTAACCATATATGAACCATTCCATGGTCGATTTTAGAAGGAGGATGGTAACTAACCAGTCAGGAAAAATACTTCTATATTATTACCGTCGATATTAAACTTTACATATTACTTTAGTTTTTATATGCTCTTAAATGATTTTACTGTGGATATTGAAAAACCGCAAAGAAAAATCATTATTACCCACAAATACCTCGTTGGGCAAATGTGGGTTGAGAGACGTTAGACTGTTAGACAGTTTTGATATCATTAATTTCACAGAACTCTACCACATTTTATCAAGATATTTCTCATTAGTAATTAATAACTACATCCATGTAATTGGGTTAAAATATCGTTATAAAATACAAAAATCGCGAGCAACAGCTGTATTTTAATTATTAAGTGTACCCGATCATATGAGTTTAAAATCATACAATACATTAAGCTTCATTTAATTTATTTTTCTCAATACGTTTACGTACAACCTGATAGGCCCATGACATGGATTTGCCACACTGTTACATTATGGAAAATTTGATTTAATGTTTTTAAAGTTACTTAAATATAAGTTAGCTTGTACATTCGTCGCATTTGCGACATCTGCAATGAGATCGCGTGTTTCGTAGGTACAATACATAGCGTGACGTGAGCAGTCACATAATATCGTTCACCTCAAAGCCGCCCCGTAAATTTTGTTTTGTTAGTTCACTGCCAGACCGCTAAAAACGCAAACAGTCTAGCAAACAATTAGTTTATAGTATGACTTATCTCGCAATTATAAACTAATCTGAATTTGACGTAACTAAAGGCGTCATAAAATTTTGATGGTCAAGTGTATAGTTATAACGTTTATCCACATGTTTGAGTAATATACTGAAATAATTTGCTAAAGTTATTGAGTCGATTTTAAAGCGATTTTTTTTTTCATTTTAACAACTGTGATATTTTTACAATTCCGAAAATTTTAATAGTTATAAACTTTGAAAGTTAAAACAGAGAATTTACATCAGATTTGGAGCGAATTGATGTGTTATCGTTGTACAACTATTGATTTATACATTCCAAATGCCATCTGCGTCTTATCGACAAATAAACAAATTGTATGATGTAGCTTTGCCGGTAGGCATACAGAAACGTTGTAAAATGTATATGTATTAAGTATTCTTATATCCTGCATCGAGCCACTTGATGGTAATGGTTGCCGTTCTACTATAAATAAATAACAATAAAAAGACAAAAAAATTATACGGCTTCAAAAATTAAAATTCTATAAAATTGTACTAAAATGGGAAATTTAGTTTAATTTATTGTTATATAATATATTATTATGGTATTCTAATGTGAAGTTACTTGGTGGACATTAATTTAATATGTTCATTACAGAAAAGAGCAATCTGACCTATATATATGTAGATGAAAGTCACGTGAGTCTTAAAGGGAAAAATTTAAAGAAATAGGTGTACTCACCATAGCCCGGCAATATGTTTAAAGTGATTTAGTAATTATTCGAATAAAATTAACATGTACAAGTAGAAAAGCGATACACACAATCGTGAAGCAAGAAATAGGCATAATGATGTGCTAAGGAGTTTATTTTGTCGTTTCTTCTCCTCAATGTTAAAGCACCTTTTCGAAACGGTAGTAGAAGCAAAATATGACGTGAATAAGTGTAATTACGGAATACCTAGATGATTAAATGATTTTGAATTGAATTGAATTGATATTATGAAGAAACGGAAATCGGTGCAAAAGTGCGCACGTAATCTGTATTGCGCTTTTCCTTTATGCTTCCCCTTTTATATTTTTGTCGGTACGGTTTGTTACGATGAAGAAAATTTTGTAGAAAATTACTGGCAGTTTTGTTATTTCTATGAGCTGTATTAAATATTTTCGTGGAAGCCACCCCACTGGCGCAAACTGAAGTACAAGCCTCTGACGTAATAAAGCCTGTATCAGACACCTACTAATAATATAAATAGTAATTTTTCCTACGGAGTCTTTTTACGGGTATTGTTACCAAGTCAAATGACTTTCATTATTTTATCTATTAAATTAAAACGGCTTTCTTGTTAACTAGTAATCTATCCTCGCTTAAATTAAACCTTCAATATTATCAGGCGTTTCCATTATTTTTTCTAATGTCTTATGCCTAAACCTTTCTCGGGAGTCAGTCCATCGAAACCGTATTAAAATCAGTAGCGTAGTGTTTGAGATAATCGTCTTGAGACAGAGATATGGAGAATTTGTTTAATATAATGTCTATAGCCTATGACCATCTGGAATAATGTACCTTTCAAATTGTAAAAGACGTTTTGAAATAGCTGCCATAGTTTTAGAGATTACTTTCCACATATACACAAACTCACAAAAATCGCACTCTCTTGCGTATTACAAATATTAGTATAGATATACATTATCCCTATATCTCTATTTGTGCTATATAATAGAGGCGATTTAAAAATTTCAAACCTACTGCTAGTTTTATACTTCATTGAAATGTAATGACCAATATTAGTATAATATGATATGATTAAAATATGTTCATTACTAATATCCATATACATATACGCAGATATTTTTACCTGGCAATTATATTGAAAAGTTGTGTTATTGTTTTTATAACGACGTAAATAGGATACACCTAGTTTTAATATTGATTATTTACGTATTTCACCCACGAACTAATTAGGATTTTGTATAACAAGCCGTTTCTGTTTCCACGTCTGCTTTGCCAAGCATACAATATTGTAATATAATATCAGTGTATTATTTAGTAGGTACATAATGAGTCTTCTTGACTTCGTGACCACTAGTGGATTAATCGGGCGCTCTTATATTTCGCAGGGCACGTTAATTTATCGACACTAATCCAAATTCGGGCGGCATAAGATCTTCTGACATTAGGATCGGCAACAATCCACACTGAAGTAGGGTGGTGGAGTACACTCTAGGACTTTTGAATTAATTGGAGACACCGTGCCCTGTAAACCAATAACGGTTTCCAGAGATAAGCACTCGGAAAAAAAAACAAATTATATTTAAATCCGGGTCAAAATCAATTGTCTAAGTTATAAGAAGCAAGTACAGAAACAGTCTGAATAAAACATTAAATGTTCACACAATTAACAAGCCGGCGGACTAAGATTCCCTGCGTTGGGAGTGACATTAACATAGACGAATGCTACATCACAAACACCTACAACTTGAGTGCAAACATGTTTCTCTTACATACTCGTATATGTTTGCTCCGGTTGGGTATTGAACGTGGACTCCTTGCTCAGAAATAGGCATTATTTTTTCTATTTGCAATATACTCTAACCCGATTAATAATAATATAATACATAATAAGATTATGTTTATCATAGACAGTACGTGATAGACGATGAAACAGTATGTATTGTATTCGTTATACTATTATTTCTCAGTCGAAAATTTGTTAGAAATTAAACTATCTCCTGCTTTTAAATTAGATAGCAGGTTTTGTATTTAGGAATCGAAAACCTTATAATTTTATACTGTACATTAACTTTCTCAGGATAAGGATTTGTGAAGTGAACAAATTTGACTAGGAGTTGCATTGAAAGTTATAAAATTTTATATTAGTAAATTCATTTCAATACATTAGTTAGTTCACACCTGTTCGATCCCATCAATTCCGTTATATATCGTTTAATAAAAATGTCTTTCGAACTATATGTGTGCTGTATGAGGGTTAGCTATAATGTACAATAGGTAATTAAGTGGACGCTGACACCCCGGTTGACTGATTGACGTAATGCCGACCACCCACCTCGCACCACCGGTGCTACCACCCTCCTATAAACGAAATGAATGTTTGCCCTCGATAAGCATGTGTTGTGTCGTCTCTGTACACTTATCAAATGTATAAATGAGCTTTTCAGTAAGTACGTGTAACATATCTGCAAATACATGAACACATGCTATTTCCACTTGCGTTATCACTATCTATAATTAATTATTGCATGGTACTGAACAATATTAGTGACCGGCTGTGGGGCACAGGTATCTTCTTGTAATGGAGACGGCTGGAGCTCACTACATTATATTGATCCAGTGGACATTTGCCAGAGTTTTATGGCCATGGTTCAGTTCTCCCACACTGCTTAATGGTTGCACTTTAACAATAACGATCAAGATCTCTAATGATTAATGAGCCCCGCATAGCACGGCAAATTTTGACATAGGCAATTATCGACTTTGACTTCGTGATATTATCGCATGTAATAAAATATTACAACTAAAACTATTTATGTTCTATACCTAAGTCTCTTACGTAAGTCCATAATATAAATAAATATTTGTATCAGGAAGGCAAACAGCTTATTGTTGTGCTATGGATGAAGCATGTACTCTGCCTATTATTGCAGGTGAGTGACCACCATGTAAAATAAATTTTATTTAGTAACTAATATTGAACATATAAATTCTGTATTTTCAGTGAATTTAGGAGAATATGTTAAAGAAACTTTGGTATTTCTCTGAAAGAATTTATAATAACTTACCTCCTCTCCATGGTACCCTTGATGTCTTTCTGTTCTCCGAAAAGTCGGCTTGCAGGAAGAGTTTGCAGTAAGTCCACCTTTTTACCACTATTAGGAATAATAAAGATTTAAATAAAATATAAAAAATATAAATTATTTAACTATTTTATGACATGTGGAATGTACCTAAAACATTTGAAGAATATTAAATTAATAAATACACACTAATATGCATACAATCGTATCACCTTTGACTTTTTAAAACAATGACGAGCTGATTAAATAACTTTTTGTTCGTAATAAGAAAAAAGATTTCATCAATGCGTTGCTCGTAATATACATCCTTAAATCCAAACATGTTGAGTAAACATTGTAAGTAGTAATATCTGATTGAATAAAGATTGTGTAGATACGGTCGGCTTTATTGCTCGCCGTAAATCGAGGGTAAATTGATGGAGAGTCGTTATTAAATAAGTTACGACAAATCTACGATTTGGATGCTTGTAAGCAAACAGCTTAATTCCCGATAATCGACTAAGGAATTTTATGAACATTCATCGGTATAATTACAACCCATAACTGTGCCGCTGCTGTGCTCGGACGACCTGTGTATTTCGAGGGTTTATGAGTAATAAACGGAAGCGACTGTTGTTTATAAATTTATATTGATTTGTTAAAGTACGCTAGTTTCGTTTCGTTTTGTTTTGTGATTAGTTTGTTTTAAAATGAATAAGTATTACTCCCACTCTTTTCAAAAAACAAATAAACACTTCTACAAGTGAATAATATCACACAATATGGAATATTGAATAATGCCACAAATGTATGAAGCATGTTATAAATTCTACGTCATTATATGTTCATACTCTAATTGATAGTCAATATTGACCTGAAGGACGTGCGTCTACAGTATGTGAAATAACATCGGGGTATACCTACTCCGGAAAATTTGCTGCAAGAAACTGTATTGAAATTTCTAGCGACATTAAAACAGGTACACGCGACAGGTCAAGGTCCAAGCTTAGGCCACAGCCCCGACGCACAGCAATTGTCATTTAGACCAATTTGTGGAATTAATATCCAATGTGTGGTGTATTACAGGTAGGTACATTCTTGATTTAATTGGTGCGCTGTAATTCGAGTCTAAGTTGATTAAAATAACAAGAATCGTAAACGTACTGTAGAAGGTATAATTACATCGTGTGCTCATAAAATATTTACTGTAGCTTAGAGAACCATGATATTTTTATGTCTGGAATGAGCGAAATATACGCACTATCTGAAAGCAAGGGGTAACTACCATCCTTGGCTTTCTGTCCCAGTTGTCCTTGAGGGGTTACTGGTAAAAAAAAGGTGATGATCCAACTTGATGTGTGGCTCTCTAATACTGCAGAAGAAATACGAATCATTTGAACAAACGAATCTTACAGATCTTACCTTTTGACTGTCGAGGTTAAATTGGCCGATACAAAATCCAGAAATCTTCACTAGGTAGGTGTTAAAGTTTAGGTTGAGGTTGGCAAGAACCTGTTTTTAATTTCTATATTAATAATAGAAGCGCCTAATGTGGGAAAAATATATAGACGGATAGTGTAGTAGAAAAAAGATAGACGTAAACATAGGCGAAACAAATATAGCGACATACACCAGTTGTGCACTAAAATTTAAGGGCATAACATTAAATAAAGTGCCCATTATATTTTAAATTTGACAATTCAGAATAAAATCCTAAATCGCTCTTCAAAGACCACCTACTAGAATTGTATTACAGTATGTATAACCAAAAAATAAAGTTAAAACAAATAAAAAAAAAACTTGTTATGTTACAGTATGTATTATTTATTCAACAGTGCTCTGGAGTTGGTAAACCACGGTAGTTTAGTAAAAGTCATACAATAATGAAGAACTCTTGGGTGTGCAGGTTTACTAATTATGGCTTTCCTTTACCCAACCAAGTGATAATTAAATTCTAAAGCAATGATACGTTTATTCGGATTCGAATCTTGCACATACCTCTAGTTTTTAAAGTTATGATGGTATTAGAAATATGTTTAAAAACTTTACTACCTACATTGTTTATAAAAAACAAACTTTACAATGTAAATTATTACAGCGCATGAACTGCAGTAAACGTTACAAAATGCAACGAGTGACACTAAAATAATTATAAATCCCGACCCCTATCAGTTATCGTTATCATTATCGCAATTCAAACAGAAATCCAGAGATAGTAACATTTTGTGAGATGCCGTATCAAGTTGTCTACAAAGAGTATTTATGTTTGATTGCACTATCTGTTAACGATAAAATTTGTACACACTACAGTATCTAAATTGTGATTTCACAGGAAGAATCGATAACAATTGTTTAAAAATATATTTTGAAACAAACTACGTTAGCTGCGGCCGGAGGTTCCAAAAAAAAAACAAAAATATTTTTAAACTGAATTTAATAAAAAAAAAATTACAATAACACTTATGATTAAACTAATTCTATTTAATGGTTCCACATCGAAGTGGTTTTATGGAATGCCCCCGCGGTCCTCTGCAAGTATTAAGCAACATCGCAATTGACGTCAATGCTGCATCAGCGATACAGTTGACCACATTTTGGTTGGTAAGGCACATATAAGGAGTTAGCGATTGTCTTAGGGAAACGAAACGTAATTAACACTATCGGCTTTGTTTTGTTCAAAAAGGACATTGTTTTATTTTGAATATTGTTTAAATATCACTATATTATATCACAATGCTTTGTATAACTGAAAATATTATTTTCGAATGAATATACATAAAATATACAATAAAACTGAAATAAATATCACCGAAAACTCACAAAATACAAACATGTTTATCAAGAAAGTTGTAAATATCATGTCACTAGTAAAGATTTCGCTAAATTAAATTATCACTATCCGACGAGTTTTTTTTGTTTATATATTTTTTGTATGTTGTTCTAAGTCAGAAAAAACCTCGCTAAGAAAACGGTATGGTTCAAAACAGCATACAATCTCCATATAATCTATTTTAATCAAATTGTACATTATGTTACTACTACTAAATTCCTAGTACAACATTTTAAATACAGGGATGCATTGAGCTTTTATAGCGTATGATAAATTCTCAGATATAAAAATCGTAGTTGTATATAATTCTGTTCTCAACAGGTGACTATATTTTTTGGACCATATAAAAGTAGCCTGTTTTGTAGAAACGTGAACAGTTGCACATATAGATATTTTATGTTATATTATGAATATAAAAACTCTTACCTATGCATTTTATACGGAAAGTGAACTAATTCACGCAGTACATGATACAAAATGTACAGCACGTTTATTTATTTTGTACAATATCTTGTTGGTTTTATAAAATTTTATTTTCAGTAACATAGTTAAGATGGTCGTGTGTGATTAGAAAAAATTGCGTAAGTATATCGTAATATACAACGCAGCAGGTGGCTGTAACATAGGAATATTCCCCAGGGGATTGTAAATTCATTACGGTTGCAATTCAATTACCTTTGCTAGAAAAATTGTCGTAACTTCACACGTACCTGCCGCTTTTTACTAACTGGGTAAATTAATTTCAAAGTAAATTAATCGGTCTCCATGGATTAGTATGCAGATGAAAATTATAGGTGTTGACGATTTTTTTGCTGACAATTAATTAGTACGACATTCAAATACTTATGGTTTCCGGAAACTGTCATTTGCGATTACATGTTCGAAATTTTTAACACTCTACAAACAAAGAGCTTAGTGTGAGTGATTTGTTTTATTGTTGTGCTGTACAGACTTGTCCCATTCGAGCTGTCATTTGATAATCATCGTTAAAGGTGTTTAAAGGTCCTCAGTTAAAAATAAGTTTGGTATCTTCACATTGAAAGTTCGATAGGTGAATGGATTAGAACATAAACAGGAACTTTGCTGCATTTTTCATTACTGACTTATTATTAATGTATGATTAAGTCTTCAATATAGAATTCCATCTTTGTGTTCATCTTTTCCCACCCATGGCACACCTTGTTGAGCGACGAACGAGGCAATGTCGTCAGATGCAGTGAAAGTCTATATTTGTGCCATCCAGTGTAATCATCACAGGGTATACTTACATAATGGAAGTACTACCTGAATTAAAAACCGAGTTCATTACTTCCTTCTTAGCTGGCAACGTATTGGTGACATTTAACCTTTGACAGCAGTAATTATAATTCATAATAAATACCGGGTACCATGAGGTGATCAAATCTTTAAATTGTTAGTATACATACATATATAATAAATAGATGTAATATTTACAAACGTAACAAATAAAGCAGACCATTTTAGCTGTGGTTGTCGGAGATATGATATTATGTCGTCGTGAAAAAAGGTTATAATTATAATATTAATACGTTGGTACAACATCGTGAGCGATACGGTTGCATGGGGTGAGCTTTATGATAGCTTTGTCCTTCTACAGTAAATTAAAATTATATCGAGTGACATTCATACAATATCTTTTAGTACTATTTTATTAAGTATGTACATACATATGTGAGAGTCCCATACATAAACTTGGGTGGTGTCATGCATTTATGTTTTACGAACTACGAAATAAAACATTTCCATGTGAAATGTTACGACAGGGCTCATTTGCATTGAAAGTTAAAAATAAATTAGATGTGTGAGTACTCGTAAGTATTACTACAGCCACACCTCTCTGCAGTGGATGTGTTTTGTACTTTTATTGTACGGCTAATATATTGAAATGTTTTTAAATGCAATTTTATCACAATTAATCTCATATATGTTCCCGGGCTCGGAACTTCCTTTATTATTATTTATTACTAGCAAATGCCCTTGCTTCGCTTCGTAAAAACTACCGTACGCTTAAAGACGCTGTGGCGTTAACAAAGGCCCGTTATAATGTTTTTTTCATATTTCGTTCATGTACAGAAAGCGACTATTTAGAATTTTATTTTTATTTTTATTTTATTTATTTTATTAAATCCGCCTATACTACGTACTCTACAAACTACGCAAATTAGTTATCACTCCATCATTATGGAGCTGCTTGTGTTACATTTGGAACGTTTTTTTATGTAAATAGCCGACAAACCAGTAGAAGAGCCACCTGATGGTAAACGGTCAACGTCGCGTCGTCGTATTGCGTTGTCGGCCAAGAAAGAGGAAGAAAGAAAGAAACTCATAACGATTTGTGTAACGATTTAAATAACATGCATTAGCATATTTCTATGAAATTTAAGCAGAAAGAAACCTGGTATATATATAAGGAACAAACTTATGAAGTAAAATTATGCGCTTAGAGAATCTTGCAGGCGTATAATTTGCTGGACTATTCGGATAAGGAAATATTTATGTGATACTTATCATTATGGAGATTTAATGGATACTGATATAAGATAAGATAGTTTATATGCCAGTATCAGTAAACTATAACATTTTAAATGATCGAAATGCAAACTTTGCTAAATAATTTATTCTTAAATATCACTTGCTTAAAAATGAGTAGAGTCCACATTATTATGATATAATGTGTTCAGGTATAATTTGCAGCGTACCTATAAAATTTTTTGACAATAAAATAAAATTATAAAACAATTATAATGAATTGAGTTTTGTTAAAGAAATTAGTAGGTATTCTTGGTAAAGTAGAAATATAGCGCCTTAAGCTAAGGATTTTTTGTGATCTATTCTGTGATCGAGTTCCCAACAATTACCCAATGTGACCCTAAAAAATATCACAAAAAATATGAAACCGTATTATATATTTTTTATTATCTTTTTTATTTTCAATATTTGAGTTTTGTGATAATCTACATATTTAAGTTTTTTAGAAACCGATTTTTTGGTGGTTCATATCGTTAATCGGTTACTGCCATTGACAAAAATATTAGTGATTATTATGCATTTCGTTACTAACAAACCGATGGTATGGCACAATATGTCTCGTTTCATTTCATGTGGCCCATATGGTGTTATCTTGTTCAAATGGCGAGGCCGTAAGCGGGCGCGCCGCGCGCCGCGCGCTGGCGGCTCGCGACTCGCGTACCTAAACGCGACATTCCGTCACAGTTGACGTCGTGTATCGGTCGTGTACCGCTCTTATTTCTTGCTTCGTGACGAACCGCAATTCTTGTAAACTTTTATAGGGACCCATTTGGTTCGTACGTCCTGTGAGCTCTTTCAAACGCGCGCGATACGGTGACCGCTCACCGCTCTAGTGTCATCATGTGATAACCGATGAAATTTCCTTATATTATTACTGTTTACGATTGCAACGCATATGGTTGAATAAGAAATGACTCAGTGGTTCTAAGTTTAAAGTGTTTACCTATTCTGTGAATGAGACTGGAATGTATGTTCTCGAGCACACTTAAATCAGTGCGGAGCGTTTAAAATAGCACAGCTATTATGAATTCGTTTCAGAAATAATTATGGGTTTTATAACCTGTTATAAATGAAATACACTGAATGTCGTAAATCTAAAATAAAGTATAAATTATTACATCTTGGCACAATGATTCGCAGTCGCAGTCATTATCAGTTAGCTACCGTGATTGGGATCCTTATGACATGTTCTACAAGGGCATTTAGTTATAAACTACCGCCAACAGGTTTGATTGATCATATCTATGCTATAATGGAATATTAACCTTTGTTTAATACAAACATAAAATTCTAATAATGCGTATTTGGATACTAAATCTTGAATCTTTTTGCACATGTTCGTAATTTAGTATTTAATCCGAGCTAAAAAGCTATTTCAAACTGTCGTTAAATGAATTGATAAATGCGCAATTTTCAAAACCTATTGGAAATATTTTAACATATGCTCCGCCTATCCCTCTTTCACACCTATTGGCTTTCTTCAATTGTGTACGTGTGAAAACGAATTTTTAATTCGAGGTTAACTGACAGTTGCTAATGTCAGTTTGAATAATATTGCCATGTTTATTTCCAGTTGTATTAAACGCAATCTTCACCTTGTGTTTTTTTAGAAAACCATGTTTTGGACAACTAATCATATCACTTCTTGACATATCATATTATTTTAGCCAAAACTGACAAGGCAGTGAACGTCAGATTAGATCTGGTGATTAAAAATTTGACGATAAATGGTCACGTTTACAAGAAACATAACCTTGTTTTTACAATTTGTGAATTGTTACATAATAATGTTTCTAAAACTGTTCGTAATTGGGTACCGTATCAAATGTAATTACAAACATTTGAATTACAAACATTTGAAGAGATATAATTAATCTTACGCAACGAAAACAATCCCACTTATTAAATTATTTAATAATAAAACAGTTTGAAATGGCTTTACCTATTATAAATATTAAATTTAATAACATTTTAACTACTTTACTAAGTAAACTATTTTGATAAATTCGTAAATTTATATCTATTTTATTCACATTTCTATGCACTCTTTCCTAAGAACTCGTTTGGCAGATAGGTATATTGGATAACGTTATACTGCCTTAACTAATATGTTCGAGAATAATGCTTGAAGTACTTGTATGCCGATATTAATTAAATATGCTGTGATCAATTGTTGATTGGAGGATATTATTATTATCGTTTGGGAGCTTTAGCATCTAAACGGGAAGTAAATGGGATAATGTGGGGAGCTTTGTCAGTACTATGTGCTAATTGTATGTAAATTAATTGTGCTAACATTCGCACATTTATTCGTCTAAATAAAGATGAAATGATTAATTAACTTGAAACCATTCACCAATTACAACACATAATGCTACCAAAATGAAATTAGTAGGTATTTGATGCATAAAATTTACGAGAAGTATTTTTCAGTAAATTTTATTTTCTGATGTATTACTTACAAAGACATTATACTATGTTACTTAAGCAAACAAATTTCTTAAAATAAAGCCATAAAAATAACCCTTGTATGTGTTTAATGTACCAGAAAAGACGATTAATTAAACGATGATCTTGCAAAATATTCCTTTTCTTATGTTCTTTAAAATGTTGTTGACTCAAAAAACGTGAGTTGCTATTTACTAATTTATTGTCGAAATTGCCTCTAATTTGATGTCTTTTATTATTTGCATACTCAGGGAGACAAATTTATTATCCAAAAAGTTTATAATAATTTGAGAATTAAAAACTACATTAGTTATAACACTGGTGGCGATTATTGGCTTATATTTCGACCAGCTTTTTTAAGTCAATGTCATTAGAGCAATGCTTTTGAGTAATCAAAACTACCCATTTAAGTTGTGGGCAAACATGCTCTGTAATCAATATAAGAATTATATTTTAAATTCTGTTTCATGACAACTTAAAAAATACTTATTAAATTTAAGTCCGATCTGTACTTGGAGCGCGATGAAGTCTGATGCGCGATGAAAAAAAGTATACCCTTATTAAAAATTCATTCAGTACAGGTACAGCATACCCTCCGTTTCTTCGCATTTCATCTGAAGTCAATCAGAAATAAACTGTATAAAAAAACTCTGTATAAAAAAATTATATGGGATTTGAAAAGTATTGATTTTACTATGATTTGCAATTTCATAACCTCGGTTTTTGTGAGGTTAAAATCTCTTGTTTTAGCGGACATCGTACGAAATTGTAGTTCTATAGGTATGTTTATATTTTATGTTCTATATGTTTCATTCAAGTAAATGGTGACTCACTGTTATCGAATATAAATAAAAAAAATACTTGGGTACACCTCACAGCTTTCCTTACTTTCGAGGAGTTTGTCTTCGTGATTCATCTCTGTTCCGCAACATTACACTTTATTTCACTAGAACATAGTAGCAATGACTCATATTATTATCATCTATAGGTTTAGTAAGCTTCATTTATTAATTATTATAAGATTAACTCATATATGTAGATCCTATGAATATTATAATATTAAAGGCCTTGTTTACGTCTGCGGAGCGAGTTTCGATGACTTAAAATAGCTCCTCATTACATCTAACCCATTGATTATTCCACGCTGCGAATGTTTTTGCTACCTTGAAGCTGTGTAGCAGATTTGACAGTGACCGCGCCAAGGTCGTATCAATTCTTTTGTACCATATCTTCATTATATTTAAAATTTCCATAATTTTATCCTATCACGAGATTGCAGGCTTTCTACATTATATTATTTCTCTTCATGTTTTATGATAAGGTTTTCAATAAAAAAATATGCCCATAAATGACTTAACAAGATAAGCTTAGTTTTGTGTTATCGAGTTCAGTAATGCGAATGAATAAATATGTTTTGCATATTAAAAAAATCATAATCAAAGTTATTATAGCTTTGGTCACATAGATTAAACGTACGGTTAGGCTCTCTCAAAGTTTGCTCGCATAGTACTAATAGGTATATTAAAATAATTATTGTAAAGGGTATTATGTTATCGTTATGACTGTACTATAAAGCTAACATCGTACTTCTTTTAAGTTTATAGCACTAACAATAATTGCTCTGATATTTTTTTGTGTGATATTGGCAAAAATCTTATTGTTTTTTCTAATTTGAATTCGGCCCTGACTCATACGTTGCCAGCTCATTCAGAAACAGCAACAAAAATATTAAATTATACTTCTCAGATTCATGTTTTAATACATAATACTATCTAACATTCACAACCTTAAGAAATATAGTCTTAAAATATGAATGATGGGAATTAAGTAGAAAAAAATAATTGATCAACTAATTAAAATTAATAAGTGTCTGTGTACACATCTCGGGAGTTGCATTTTCACATATGAAAGCATAGCACATAAGCACTATTGCGAGGAAATGTTTTAAATATGTTTGATCTACGTTTACTTCAATTTAGGCAAAGTAACAACATAGAACAATATCTATAGATTGAAAAATTAAACAATAATTAAAATTTAAATATTTTATACACATTTATTTTGTGCAATAATCTTTACTTTGAATCCGAGAAAATGTTTCATATAGTCAAACACAAATTTTCAATGAGCTTGCTTTAGAACTGGCTGATTTTCAAACTTTCATCCCTTATTTTACCCTTGTGGGGGTTGTTTTTACAGTTATTTTTTTATTTCTAACCGAAAAGGTTAATACAATTTTTCGGTCCTAGCTTCAAATCGATGGGTTTTAATTTAATTCATTTTATTTTTCTGCGTATATAAAAGCAAGTCTCTAGGAGAATGATATTTGATTAGCCTTATTTTATAAAATCATGTTTTTTCGAATTAATATAGATTAAATTGAATGTATTCGTATTCGGATAATGTCATATAGCGCTATGTCACAATATTAAGAAACCAGTAGTATATATATTCTATACTAATATTATAAAAAGGAAACCTTTGGTTTTTTTGTATGTTTGTAACGAATAAATTCAAAAAATACTGAACCGATTTTAAAAATTCTGTCACCTTTGGAATGTTACATTATCCCTGAATAACATAAGCTATATTTATTACTAGAAAAAATAATGGATCTTTGCTGAAACTTCAGTAACGTGAACCAAGGTGTAAAAAAAATTCCTTAAAAATTATTTTTATCGCATACGCTGCTAAAACTATTGATGATAGAACAAAAAAATGTTCTACAATATTAGAGAACATATCAATATCTACAAATAACTTCGCAATACTATATGTCCCTCTATTGTAGTTATGTCACAATAAACACTTTTTACATTTTAAGAGCTGACAAAAATCAGATCACGATAACCATACTTTCGTATTAATCCTTATCCAAATAAATATTTTCATATTCAAAACTGTTTCCACACCTATAGATAACTTTTTGAATTACTCAAATCGGACATTCCGTTCAGAAGATTTTACGAATTTAGGAAAATAAACACCGCCGCCGCGCAATGACCAGTGTGGCCCCATGTAAAGCAGCCGTAGGCTGGCGGACAATGCGACGAGGGAGCGGGCACGAGATGCAAAAAAGAGAGACAAAAAAATATTATGTGTGTAAATACTCATTCCACTCATTTAAATGTATAAAATAGCATGGTATGATATACTTTTATTTACCGCATATTAGGTCTACTGTTATACCTATCTTCAAAACTCTATCCAGAGGCTTCCCTACTTCAAATATTTATTGTAGTAATTTTATTGATGTGATATACAATAAAGACAATTAGTATTATTATTGGGATTCACAAAAAACATTAAAGAAATAACTTGTGTGTGTTTAAGTTACATGTTTTTTTCCTTACATGGTTTTCAGAACAGGAAAAACTAGTTCGAACATAATATAAGTATACGTATATAAATATAGATGTAAGTACACCAAGTCAATTTACATTAAAAATTAATTCAGTTTTGTCAAATGATTTCCTTCTAGTATTTTATTTCATGTTAACCTGTATTGAACGTAATTAAATAAAATTTGAAAAATTATAGAACTAGGATATATTTCGAGGAACGCAAAAGAAATTAGAACAATTTTTTTTTATTCTCGCTATTTAAATTTAATTTATTATGTAATTTGAAAAAAGAAGACTGAATATAATTTTACATGCGTCTTTAATTTTCTTTTGGCAATCTGTTTATTTCTCTGATGCGTAGTGTATGTAAATTTTTTTCAAGTTAAAAATTGTTTTAATTGAGTAAAGAGAACTTCACTTGATAACTTTTAATTGTTCAAGGACTCTTTCTTTTACTGTTAATAAGATGATTAAATGTTATAAATGATGATAAATATAAATATATATTATATATATAAATTCACATCACGATGATCAAATTGGATTGATAAATAATCAAGAGTCAGGAGGCTGGTCAAGAGAGGGCATCAAAAATAAAAAGTGTAGAGTTTGTTATGAACTAATACTATCAATGCAAGAAGTACTTGTGAAATACTGAATTAAGAAATCGAAATCTATTTTACTTAGAAAATTTTAATTCTCGACTTAAAAAATTTTTAACTTAAAAAAATATTACCTTTTAAAAATTAAAAAATAGACCTTTGCTTGGTCTCAATTTTGTATAGAACCTTGAATATGGTGTCATTCTGCGTCTTACACACTTTATTACAACGATTCCGATACATTATATTCTTACAGTGATCATACAACTCCTGATAGAAATCTACGAAACATTTATAAATTTTGAAATGTTAGAGAACCACCTCTGAAGCCAGCGATTGCATAGACATTATAACTAAAAATCTTAATAGGAATTAATGAATATATATAACTTGGATGGTGAATGTGCAGCTTTTACATTAAGAGGAATGTTGGTTTTACGGTTTACGAACTAGAATGACTTTGAAGGAAGTATCTCATTCAACAATAATTTTAGTAACAGGATGCGTATTCTCATATCTTAACAGTGGCATCCGGTAAAGCGACATAACACACTATTGTTATTTACATTGTGTAGTGGTAAAACGCATATTTTGTAATGAATTTTACTACTGTTTTTACTGAGACTATCCGTTTTATAACACTTCGAATAAATATTTTACTTGTACGATAACTAATCGAAGTAAATCCGGCATTTTATATAAAACAATAACTATAAAATTAATTGTTTAGTTACAAATAACATTATGAATATAGGAATTAGATTTTGTTAATAAGTAACTACAATATCATCTATAATAATATCTTATAGTAACTATGAATCCTTCGACAAAACACATGTATTGAACATATGATCTCAATCCGTTATGTACATATATAGTTTTGATGTCACATAATCACAAACTGAGTTATCAACGATTATATATAATAAAGATGAAATACAAAATTTAATAGAGACATATCAATTAGATAAAATCGATGATTTAAAATATATCTAACATTTCAAATTTTAAAGCAATATTGCGTTAACCGTTTGTTGTACGGTGGCGGTTTATGTTGATCGCAAGTTCAATGATCGACCCAATTAAGCAACTTTGGGCGCGGTCAGGTCTTGGATGGGTGACCATTAGTGGCACAATTTTGAACGTTTACATGGTCCGCTGGGGTTCGTTAAACGCACTCTGTTTTTATATTGCCAATACATAAAAAAAATGTTTTATATTTAAATCAAAGCGTTTTTTCGTTAAACGAAATAATTTTCTACGTGTTTACTATTCGCAGTTTATTTTCTTTTATAATTTACTCGTAGTCGGTATAAAAAATATGGCATTGGATAACTAAATAAACACACCACACCAACAATACATTTTATTTTTCCGTTCAATATAACCAGAAAATTACGTTTAATTTTTGTTATTACTTCATTTTAATCATTTAAGACAATAGCTGATTTTGTTTTTTTTTTTTTTTTTTTTTTTTTTT
>PDGT01000010.1:5711929-5737716 GCA_003671415.1 Megathymus violae
ATTGCCAACACAAAATGACGCTAAAGGGCAACAAATAAGTCGCGGTCGATCGGTTTTCGACGGCACAGTAAATACAGTCGAAAAAGTGAAGGACTTACTCGAGAGTATGTCGGAGGGTTCCGTCTGCTACAAGAGCAGAAACGGAAGTGACAATAGCTGATAAACAAGCAGACGAACCATCTGAGATTAGGTGGTCACCACCGCACTTGGAAAACCATAACACTAAAGGCATCACTAACATGTTGCTCGTCAAGAAGTAAGTGGGGGACCCGCCTTTGAATAGATATAATCTTAAAATAAATGGCCATTACATTAAATGATTACGATTTAAACGACCAATTGTCATTGTAAAAAATTATTCAGTGACAACACGTTAAACATTGTTAATTTCGTATGATAAAAATAGTAGTACTAAAATCAATATTATATTTTTGACTACAATAGTATTATAAGACTATAACTATGCATATATATATATATATATATATACATAAATCCTATCTGATCGCTTTCTGTACATGAACGATATATGAACAAAAACATTACGAGTATAGAGGCCTTTATTAACGCAATAGCACACAAAACAATAGTTAGAATTTTTGTCTATTTGTCTGTGCGTTTGTTTCCGCTAATCTCAAAAACGGCCCTACCGATTTCGTTTTGATTTTCACTAATATATTGCAGTAAGCATCACATAATACTTTAAGTTTGGTTCATTGCAATCTGTCCATAAATAAAAAAGTTATAAATTAATTTTAAATAATGCGGGCACTATTTCTTAGCGCAAGGCGTAGTTTTCCCGAAGCGAAGGCAGTTTGCTAGTTTTTACATATATTTCGTTATATCTATAGACGTTACTACGTTGCACTGTCGTACTACTCATGTTAACGGAACGCCCGTTATTTTGTTAATAAGGTGAACCCCAGGGTTCCAATCATTTAATTGATCGTCTTTCTTAGGGTATGATTACATCAATTGTTTTCGGTAAACGAAGAAACAATTCATTGGTTAACAGTAACCAATGTTAGGATTAATTTCCCGAGTGTTGACCGCACCTTTGTCATGCCTCTGACGCGAACGGGTCCAATTAATAGTGTATTTTGATAGGTTCGCGGATACCTTGTCTCATGTTTCATTAGCATGATAAGCTGGTCGGCTCGATTCTTGTTACTCTTATACTACGTCGTAACCTTTGCCCCTTTGATTGACATGTCTCCGTTGTAGTAAATTATTCCATGACAAGGTCTTTAATGTTTGTTTTGTATAATGATTAACTACTTTCAATGTTTGCACATACTCGCGATGATAAAGTAGCTAAAGTTAATTCCCAAGTAGATCTTATGTAAATTTAGAAACATAATAAAATGTGGGTGCAAAATAAGTAGGTACCTAAAACAATTATTTTAGGATTTCTTATGTAACTGAAATCCCGAATGGAGTATTTAAGGTTGCTACTGCCAGATATACAGTTTTAAAGTGATATCAATTCATTTGCAGATGATGAACAATTGGCTGGTCCCGTTATAATTCCGCGTATAAGCGAAATAATATTACAGAATGGTCAAAACTTTACATTAATGTGCGTATTCAATAAACCAATTCGTTTAAAACAACAAGAAATACCCGAAGAAATGATCGGATCAGATTTTAAAATGGTTGAAAGAAATGTGACATCTCCGGATTCTAATTACAAATACGCACAACAGCTAGAATTATACAACGTCGATCATTTTGCTGTTGGTTATTACGCTTGTTTCGAAGATACAGTTGATAAAAATACTGTTCTGAATAATATTACAAGGGAACTGACTAATACCGAAAACATTTCTTATTTTTATATTTACGTTAACGGTGAGGTCTAATACATAGTATAAATCTTATAAGTAAATAATAAAACATGTGCCAGCGTTTAGTAAATTATTGTTTACAAATTATAGGGTCCGATAGAATTTTTGCACCCATGAGGGAAGTTGTACTAGCAAGAAGCGGGTCGAAAGTCATTATTGGGTGTAGACCTACGACACCAGATATTAAAGTTACTATAACGTTGGTATGTATGCAGATAAAATGGTTTATTTGAAGTTTAATATTACTGTTAACTTATAAGAAAATGAAAATATGTCGCCTAGAAGGGATTTTTGTATTATAAAATAAAAAGTTTTACCAGGCATTAATGCAAAATAAATTGCTTTTAATAATTGGCATGACTCTTATTATCTTACATTGATTTTTGGTCTTATGGAACAATATTAATTATCAGACATAATAGTAGTTCTTTATTTCTTGTAATATTTGTTTTACTATGAAATTTATGACAGCTACAGGTAATCAATGTTGACCCATTAAGACTTTAAATCAGCCAATGCTTAACGCTACAAATAAATAATAAAGCATGATTTACCCATCTGATTTCTGGCTACATTACTAGATTCATAAAACGTTCTTAATATTCAGGAACCTGCTGACGTACATGAATATGAACAATATGACCCTAAAATAGGGTTCATTTTTGATAGTGATGAGCTCCCTGATGTTGAACTAATCATTTTCGTTTGTATGTTTTGGAGGCGAAACGAAATGGAACAAAAAGAGGGTTTTGTAAATAAATGTAGGTGATTAGATGCTGTGTGAATCTAATTCATATAATTATTGGCCCACTACATTCACGGCAAATAAATAGTACCCAAATCTTGCAATGAAAAGTGATCTGATATTTGAAATTGCTGTTAATGTGGTTTGTTATGTTTTTCAATTTTGATAATAATTATTTACAATATTAAAGATAATGTAAATTGAAAAACATACCATAAGGGTACAAAATACATTTACTAACCACATGTTGTTTATTCCGGTATATTTCGATGATAGCTGCAGAGTAACAAGACACCAGAAATTTTAAACTATTCTTCAAAGATTGGATTTTTAGTGAAAATACGTTCCTCTTGCAAATGCGAAGGCCTACGCGGAAACCGTACAGATATGAAATTTATACATTGTAAGTAGATAGTATTGCAATCTTGATGTCACGTAACGAGGTAGCGTGGTGTGATGGTTTCATGAAGTTTTAGATTCTTAACTGTCATTTCATTTGGTCGCTTGTGCTTGTTTTCTGTTTCTTCTGTCTTGGTGTGTTGCTCTGCTTCTTTTTTATCTTTAATGTGCACTGTTGATACTAATTTACTAAAACGGTTTTGTTTATCTTTGTTGTATGTAACTTGTTCCATATCATATAATTTTTCGGGTTATAACGTGTTTAAGATACAGGTTTGTGGTGCTGCCAGTATGCGATGATCATTCAATAGGGGATGTATGTATTTTGGATGTTACTTTTTACGTGATTATAATCCTGAAATATTAATTTTCTAATTAAAAACGTAGTCTTTTTTTGAAAGCATTTAAATTTAAGTAGGTTGCATTTGAAAATCAAATACTACTAACGTAAAGGTTAACGTGGATGAATTTATGTGAGTTTGTTTAATACACTGATCAAAGAAGCTTAAAAATGCAATGTATTATAAATTATACTGAATTTATTGTACTTTTATCAATATTTATTAGAATCAAAAATATTTTATATCCAAGAGAACCGATAGTTATGATTCTTCAAAATAATATACAATCATTTCTAAGTTGATACTGATTATATATATGTATATATAATTATATTTATGTTCAATACTAAAATTATCAGAAAGATAATTTATGTGAAACCTATTAGAATTTTGCATAGTTTAAAATAAAGTGTGTTCTTGTAAACGAGATAATCTCGAAAACTACTGCACAGATTTTTGTGTTACCAATCGATAGAGTGGTTAACGAAGAAGGTTTAAGTGTATCAGGTAATATAATAAAAAAAATGTACAAAACGTCTGATAAAACGAGTATGATTGTTTGTGGTATATCAAATAAAACCTATTTGTGAACATAAGAATTAAGTTTCCTGTAGGACGGGTTACTAGTATAAATACTGTGCAAAAACTAGAACATGTTAAATCAATTTACAAGCGTCAAAAAATCTTAATCCACATACACGCTGATTCATGACTATATAAAATTATATAACATAAATTGTATAGTATATTATAGTATATTGTAATTATGATTAAAAAAATTATATTTAATAATTAGTATATTTTAGTGTCACGTTAAATTAAATACGATTAGGTTTTTCCTTCATTTTAAATGCATGACGTACAATAACATTGCATTTTTTTGTGCTTTTAGATAGTAATAGGGGTCCACCGAAACCTAATATTGAAGGAGAAAGGTATTTTATTAATGGAGAAACTTTTTCACTCAATTGCACTGTTGTATACCAAAATAACATTCCTACTGTATTGAAGTGGAAGATACCTCGTAACAATTTACAGGTAAATCTCTTATGAATATATAATATTATAAAACTGATAGATATTTAAAGTGAGGAGGAATTAAATTCACATCTTATACCAAATTTTATAAAAGGCTACCTATCATGAAAACTCTTCAAATGGTCTTTTAATATATTTGATTTGCGTGTTATTGACCTCCAGATTTTTTATTTAATCTGTCAGATTAAGGAGATTAAATTGGCCATTCAAGAATGGTTTATATAAATTGATTATATTTTAGAAATATATGCAAACGTTTGTCTAAATTAATACTTAGTAAAAATTGAAACGAAGTTTAATTGGTTTGGAATTTAGGAGTCACTTTAAAAACTTTTTTCTTCTGTCATAAAAACGATTTTTTACACTAAATGTTTTTGTCATAAAAAGTATGATTTGAGAGGTAATTTTTATTGAACTATTCAAGGGGGTGTACAATCGCACGAATGAACGTGAAGTCGGTGAAATTTTATACAACTACATAACAATAGAGAATGCAAGGGAAACAGATGCTGGGAATTATATTTGTATTTCAGAAAATGGGCCTGATCAACAGTACGCAACATTTCAAAAGGTATTCGCAGGTATGGTTAATTATTGATTCAAATGGTTACAATTATTTTTTGCAAATCATAAAATATTTTGACTTCTGAGAACAAATATTTTGTATCTGACTAGTTTATTAGTTTAAATTATTCAAATAAGTTATGTTCGAAACTCGATATATGAAATTATGAACTAGGGTCTCATCGATTAAAAAGTTTAACTGAAACGTTCTGGCAGCACTTATATAAAGGTTATAAAATGACTTATACCATTCGGTATTTCTCAAATTATTTGTAAAAGTACACTAGGCCAAAGGCATTAAAGTCGTTTTAAATATTTATAAGGTTTATGAGGTTTTAGGCTTTATGAGGTTTAGGTTACGATATTGTTACTATAATTAACACTGAAATGTCACGAAAAGTCGATAAAAGCTTTCTAATTATTTGTTTCTAATTTGTTGACTAACATGTAAAATGCCATTATCATTTGTTAATTATATGAAATTGTTTACAATGTTTGTAAATTAATTGCTGCAGTTGTACCTATTATTGTTAATAACATTTGGGGTGGTTAAAGGCGAAAGTACTTAAGCGTTGCAAATAACAAAAAATATAAATATTTGTTTAGAGCAATTGAAAGTGTTTTTTTTTTAATAATCAAGTTTAAGTTCATCGAAAATACAAAATATCAAAGAGGTGTTTAATTCTTTTTCAAAATTTACTTCGTTTTCAAATTAAAAAGTTACACAAATTTTGATGTTTGTATTGGAAAATTCAATTTCTTTTTTTGAATTCAGAAATGTTTGATTTTTTAAAATAATAAATTGAGACGCACAGTCATGATCCTTAGAAAAAGTTTCTTGCAAAGTGCTTCACTGGTAGCGTATTTTGATATCAGGTTCATAAATTGACTAAGAAGGGATTAATTGATATTTAGACAGAGTATTACTGGTTTTTTTTTTAAATACTTGTTGTGCTATTGTCCTTTAGTGTAGACAAACATTTTAAGAAAATATATTAGTAACCGTTTAGTAGTCTCGGGTAGATCTGGACGAATATCTCACTGACAACGCTACACTTTAGTTTTACAATAATGCTAAATTAAATTAAAAATATATTTATGTGTTTATTATAAACTAAGTCAAATTATACTATAAAATTCCCGTATACCAACATGGGAATTTTATAGGAAAACTAAGGGTGTACAAATGTCAATAGATTGTTACGGCATGATAATTCTTCTGTACACAATTAGTAATTTAAAATGAGTAATACATGCCTTAGTTAAATGAACTGAAATGAAATTGAGATTTTAGTTTTGATCTAAACATTTAATTAGGCAAAAGAACGTAATAGCAAGCATCTCTTTAACTATATTAAAATAATTATTTATTACTTAGTGTACATTGTTTTGTATATTTTTAAATTATTTTATAAAAAAAAAACTATACGATAAGAAATTCCCACAATTGGAATAAATACTTTTGTATGCAAATTTTGCCTTCTATTATTACTAAGTGGATGAAACCTAAAACAAATATGTAAAACAAATGCTTTCAATCCTGGCCGGGAATTAAATTTGGAGCTGCTAGACGTTAGAATCTTCAGACCCCTCAGGTTTGAAAAAGCAAGACTTTTCGATAGTACATACAAAATTATAACTTAACTATGATTAATAATTGGGCATTAGTTATTCCACTCTTTCACTATTTAAACTCTTTTGTTGCCACCGACTAATTTATTAACACTTTTCAGTTTAACATCTGTTAACTCAATTGATGACTGGTAGTTTTAAATCTGTTGGTTTAGGCTGAATAATTTACAAAATACATATCGACACAATATCCTGTAATGCATGGAACTTATAAAATAAAAACTTACTCATATATGTTTTTTATACGTTGTTGGTTATCGATTCGATCATTCTCATGAAAGAGTAAGTTGTGTAGCGAGTACCGAATATAATAATCGGATATTTGAGAGTGTCGATATGATTACTTAGTGAAAAGTTGAATTTAAAAATATTTTTGCAACGTTATTCTCAAATAACGTCTAGACAGAGACAGATCATCTTTATTCAACTAAACACGAACGGTTGGATTTTAGTCGTCATAAATATTTAACAATTAACTCGTATTTTTTTATATTCCGTATTTTATAATATCATATTACTTTTGATATACAGTTGTTCCAGTTAATACTGTATAAAGTATGCAAGTGTAAGTTTAAACCCATTAAAAATAAAATATTATTTATCCAATACATATATCTAATTATCGTGTTATTCGTGAATAAAGTTCAAAGTTAGACTTTACACATTTATACTGGATAATTAGCTAAGTGAAATTTAGTATTAGTTTACTGCGATAATGTTAGTTCCATTATTAGAGATAATTACGTGTAATACTACAGGTTAGGGGAAAACGTTCCTTTTTACATTTTACCGTTTGACTATAAGTAATACTATAAGTTAACAGCAAAGAAAAAAAGCTATCATTTTATAAATCCAGTAATACTCGTATTTAGTATCTAATCGATTCCAAACCCTCAGCAACATACTAAGAAAAATTAATTAAAACCTGTAGAATTTTATAATATACATGAAACTATGAAAATGCGTAAATAAAGTACTTTAAGTTTTGTTTTTATGGAAATTTGTCAGTTCCATTATCAAAAGTGTGTATCAAAATTATATTATACATTGTCAAAATCTAATTAAAGATTTATATAACTACAATATGATCTATTTCAGAATTGTAATTTGATTAAAGTTACATTAATAGTATTAAACATCACTATATAACCAATTTTGTATGTAATCGCGTTTAGCTTATATGTACGGTCTGTGACCACCACACCACCACCACTTGTGAACCACCGCTTGTGGTTTGTGAATGGACGCTAATCGATACGATTAACTGCGTAATGAGGAATTAATGTATATTATATTTATTTCAGAGACTGGGTTTGTAAATTTGACAAAAGGACAGAAGGAAAATATTATTGAAACTAAACAGAATGTGTTTAAGCTGCACACTACTATAATAGATTATCCTCCGGCTAATATTGTTTAGTAAGTGTTAATATCTGGTAGCTGACTAATTGTAGGAAATGTAATATTACATACTTTGAGCGGTATAACAATTCTGCCGTCTATTTTCTGCTATATCGAATTTTCACACCTGTGTATTCAGAAAAAAATCTGTCAGTCTATCAAAACAACATTTCAACGTTTTCTCACAAACTAGAAAAGAACAAAAAATATATCTAACGTATCTAGTTTTTCGTATAGGTTAGGTATGACAAACCGGACATACCAGGCATACTTCAAGACAGACAGATTTGGTAATAGTAAATTATATTATTTTCAGCTATAAAGACGGCATGCAACTTCCAAATAATACTGGGAAATATATCTTAACTAGAAAAGATGACAGTGTAGATCTCACTATAAGAGCATTTACGGTGGAAGATACAGGGATTTATACGTTAGTTGCCAGTAACCATCATGCAACTTCGAACGTAACGTATGATTTAAGACGCCTTGGTAAGAATTCTTCATACCAAATTTGTAAATATAGTTTAATTATTGTTTAATAACAACTTTAATCGTCAACGTTGCTCATCAATATAATTAAATATTTAATAATATAAATAATTATAATATTTTCAATCTAGCTATAGCGACATCTATCGGATTCTAGCATAAGTAAGAACCTCGACAAAACAAATATGTTATTAAATATAACCTGCGGTCAAGTCGTTAAAAAGTCCGCTATACTAACAGACACTAGATCAACGAAAATATGTTATATTGTTTTTTTTTAGATAAACCACGTATTAATTTTGGACAAGAAACATCCAAAGCATTTTTGATTCATACAACTGCAACCTTGCAATGCGAAGCTGTCGGGTATCCATTACCAACTATCAGTTGGAAGTTTAGAAACGAAAACGGCCAAGAAGAGGAGATACCGGTATGTAGCTAAGACATCTATGTCGAATAGGGAAAGACAAAACAGTTCAGTAACTTGTTCCTCTCTGTTTGCGAAACGGTTATCTTTTCTTTTTTTGTCATTGGATAGCTTTTGAGAAACTAACTATTGACCAAAGTTGGGTAAATTTAGTGAATGTTTGGAAGCATAACAATAAATTAAAATTAATAATTAAACTACTTGTATCAATTTAAAATTTATAACTTCAAATAATAAATCAATATTACTATAAAAGTAAAATTTACTATCGAGTAAATTCCCACCCGTACATCATCATGATGAGGAACACTTGACGACAATAATACCATCTCATCTCAAAACCTTTTGACCTTTATTTCATATTTTGTTATTAAATGACATAAGTTAGTTTTATGAAAACAAATCCTTGAGCAAGTAACAAACAGGATTGATTATACGTTAAATTTTCACAAAAGTCACACAAATGGTGTTAAAGTGGTATGTATCGATTTCCTTAATAACTTAACCATGCGAAACTTTTACACTTTTAGAATACGACTTTTGATACACGACGATAGATACACAGTTTGAATAATTATTTCAAGTATTTCTCTTGTTCATTTTTATGACAATAATAGACAAATGACTACGTGGCCAATTGATCCTATGTAGTTTTGCCAATGAGCTTCCGTATCATCAAAGGCACCATGGTAACATTGTCAACCTACAGGAAATAGGAATAACTGGTTATTACAGACTCTTCTACACTGTAATCGGTACACGTAAAATCAAAGTTTTTCTAGAAGGACGGGGGAACGATTATACAGGCTGATATAGAGCACAGACACCATCACCCAGAGACACTTGGCACCTTGTCTCATCTTAGTTGAACAGAATCCACCACGAACAGGACTTAAGAATATACCCCTCTCATATCGCATTGATATGGCTATAATTTTTTGTGATTTTACAGAGCAAGGACCAAAAAATATTGTCACGCATTAAAGTGATTTCAGAAGTTGAAATTCCTGTACGAATTTCTGGAAATATAACTTGCAATGCTTTCAATAGATTAGGCAGCTCTAGTGCCTCGAAGGAATTCTTTGTTTATGAAATTGCCAATGGCTTCGGAATTAGGAATAGTGACAAAACCTGGTTTCCGGAAGGTCAGAAGATGCAGCTCACGTGTTTAGCTTCCAAATACGAATATAGTAACCTCACTTGGTACGGAAATGATGATGAAGGATTGATTGATTTTGGTAAGCCTAATGTACAGTATAAACAACACAATTATCACAATGTAAAGAAAAAATAAATAAATTATTGTATAAGAATAATATTTTTTGGCCAATTTGTAGCTCATATTAGTTTAATTTTTTAGATATTCCGATTAAGGGTCAAATTCTAGGTCAATTTAAGTTGAATAGCGATTTTTAGAAATTCCTTTTTAGTTTCTGTAGTTAAACGTCCGATGCATATTTTCTTAGTGATTTATTTAAATACTAGCGGCCTGCCTCGACTTCGCTCAAGTGAAAAAAGTATGCTAATTCATACCTTTACATATATAATATATAGACTATGTCCATCCGAAATTATGTATCTTAGAAATATGAAAATAATTGTTCAAGCAAGTGCGGTGGTTCCGAAGATTACCTTCTGCATTTAGACAAACAAAATATATAATATATAATAAAATATATAATATTTATAATATTAGTATAGATTTTTTCGCTTGATTTGTGTTCTAGCTGTTGATGAGCTAGATTTTTCTTTGATGTGGATTGTTATTACTGTGTGTTTATTTCTTGTACATATATGATTATTGTTATAATAATATATTTTCAGTTAGCTACTATGACACTCCATTTTCACATATTGCGTTGTTGAATATCGAGAACATTTCGTTGGATCAAGCAGGAAATTATACATGCCTAGGGAATAAATGGGAAGACTCTGAGCCTGAGAGCGTAACTGTTGTAGTGACGATTGAAGGTAAGTTTTGAACGGTTCAATATTCATTATGAATTGTGTAATTCCAAGCCTAAAACCCCGGTGTAAATGCGATCGCCACTTGCTACATTCCTTCTTACCTTCATCTCATTTCCTGACCGACAACGGTGACATCAATGATACCTTTGGTTTTGCTGATGTCCATGGGCGACGGTGACCACTTACCATCAGGTGGCTCGTCTGCTCGTTTGTCGGCTTTTAAAATAAAAAAATGTCCTGCCCTAACCTATCCTATGCAGTCGTTCTAAATTTTTAGTACGATAATAAGGTCCACTGTCTATCCAAATAAGGTTAATAAATTCAGTACGGTGTAGAACAATTTTCAGTGGTATCATCTGTTCAATATATGCTTAGGCGATAACTGGATGGGACAGGTAAGTTTTATTATATTAAGATAAATTTGTACTAAGCGTAACGTATCAATAACTAAAATTTTAATATTCTTTTATTACAACATTAAACGATTAATCTATTTTAATATCGAGTAATTCGTGAGTATTTAAACATATATTACTGAATGTAAAATGGATTATTCATTTAATAGTTCCCCACTAACTAGTTTCATACCTATCAAAGGTTTTTTTAGAGCCGTTCCTTCCAAACCTCGGATAAATTCGAAATTAGTCGATCGATCCAAATTAGTTTAATTTCGAGGTGTGCAAGCCGATATGGTATCTAAAATATGTAATGGTCTATTTTTAAAATATCTGTGGAGACATAAGATTATTGCCATTAATTTTGTACACGACTGTGTTATCATCAATCAATCATAATAAATTTGACTGAGACTTTGCAGAGTTGAAACGAATTGTCGCCTATAGAATTGATTAATCGCAAAATGTAGTCATGTTTAAAGTTTTAAAACTTCATTACATTTAATAAGAAACATTTTCGACAAATATACTGGGCTACGAATTCCAATATTGTATAAAATACATAAAATTAAAATATGGTATAGTAAAACTTTATATTATAATTAATACTTTTTATGTAAATATAAATGTTCATTGTCACTATAGAATCCGAACCCTACCTACCTAGTGTCCAGTTCGGTTCTCGTCAAATGCTTTAATTTACGATTAAACGTATTTTTCATTTTGATTGGTTCTTATGGTGGGGTATTAATTGTGTGAGCGTTTTTAATGTATGACATTTTTTTATATTTCACAGGAATTCGTAGGCCTATAATAAATGAGTCCCATAAGGACGAGAATTGGCAGTTGACTCCATATCAGCGCGTACAACTCAACTGTGTGGCTAATGCTGTTCCGCCGCCAATAATAAGGTGGTATAAGGTAATATATTCACGTATTATATAGTTATAAGATAACTTATACCATTGGTCATTTGTTGTATTTGATCATTTGGACGATTTGTAATTTATTCATATTGCAAGGAAAATTTAATTAAATAATTAAAGTAATTTGTAAAATGGTTTTACTTGTTTCGATTGCAATGTCTAAGAACCTAAAGCGAATTTTTCGGATTTTTCTTGCTAAGAAACATTTTAGTGATTCTCTTGCTGTTACAGATGTAAATAAGAGGCTGTGATATATTATTATTATTGCAATGAGAAACATAACAATTTGTTAGCGTGGTACACTGGTAATTCTGTAAGGCGCACCGAAGAAACCAAAATTTGTTGTAAATCAAATAGGGTCAGTGATAGTAGATTTAATATTTCATCTACTAGTGGCAGGCATGTAGGTTGTTTGAGACATTGATTGTATGACTAAATACACCTAACACCTGCATGTATAATATAATATCTGTATCCATTGCTGGGCTTCGGTTTCTCATCATACTGGCCGAGTGCAGGTTAGAAGACTTCACGTACCTTTTAGAATAATATGAAGAACTCAAAAGTTAGGTATGTATACTTATTCACGCTATTTTCCTTTACTGGAGCAAATAATATTCGATTTAAAATATACTGTCGCCAGATGTTTATATACTAGAACAATTGTAGAAACTTGTGTCATTTAATAAGTAAATTTGTTACGACTAAGTATATTCGCCGGTATCAAAATTTAAGATTAACATAACACAGCCTTATTTCTTGTTAAAGGATGGTTTGCCTCTAACCAACAGCACCGCGAAAGTTAGCACCGAAAGCGTGGACAACACAATAGTGAACTCGACCGTTGTCATCGAACAGATGACTGAGGAGCATAAAGGGAAATATGAGTGTGTTGCTATTAGTGGAGAGGCTTCCACAAAAAGAGCTTATAACCTTCAAATCAAGGGTATGAATATACCATTTATTGATTTATTCATCTACGTCGTGTCGTATTAACTCCCTGCTATAAATTCCTGTCATTTCTTATTTAAAATATTGTATAAAAGGTGATTATTTTGTTCTTCCGCAACATGGTGAGTATGTTGAACATAGGTTGGGGAATTCCCAAGTTTTCTCGAGAAGTATTCTTTAGGCATTGTGCAGGAAAGATCATTTTGTTTATTTCAGAGGGGAACGATATGTGACGGATGACTTAATCTTAATCTTAGTAATCTTACAACGCGTTCCGTAAATCACTCCTTAGGTAATTTAGTTAGGCTTGTAAGTCGCCGTCGATCTATCTTTGTACAAGATTTTCTTTTAAATTATATATACATAGTATTTTTTGTCTATTTATGCGCAAAACAGTATGTATATTTAAAAAAACTTGTCGGCTTACTAACGTTGAATTATAAACATTACATTTCAGAAAAATCTACGAACCTGCCAGTTTACCTTTACGCTTGTGGAGTCATAGCATTTGTTCTCGTTATTGTGGTGGTATACCTCATGTGTAAAATACGCAAAGAAAAGCAGTTCAGAAAGGAACTGGCTGCAGCTGGACTGCTTTACTTTAAAGAAGGAGTCCCAAAATCTTTGAGTCCCGACTTGGGTATTGATGAACAAGCCGAGATGTTGCCGTACGATGAACGATTTGAGTTTCCTCCAGAGAAACTCATATTAGGTTTGTAATGTTACATATAAGTAATTTTAAGGTGTGGTGCATCTAATGTTAAATTGTATCCTTATAGTCACAGGTAAATTGTATCACAGAGATGATTTTCATAGATAATTTGATATTATCATTGGGTCATCAATCCTAAAAATCGTGGCTACAAAATCGACTGTATGCCATCAAAAATATGTGTGACGTCAATTACTACGTTTATTTGTCAACATAGTCCAATTCACTCCGTTGAAAGTACAATGATAATGAAAATGTACTGTAGGTACTGAGATGACATAGAACCTATGTTGTGAGTTCAAGAACACCCTAGGGTCTTTAAAAGAAAATTACAAAATCAATATATTACTTTCAGACCAAATCGGGATAACAAACATAGTCCGAGAGTTCCGTGGTATCACATAAAAGCATGCTCCATATTATTCATTTGTGTTGTTATCAGAAACTCCAAATTTATTTATTAGTAAAATCATTCATCAATATCTAATTCAAAATTTTCTATTTAATATCATCAATTATGATAATATTCCGGTAATAGTCATTATTTTCCATTGAAATAGTACCATACCCATTTCAGGTGCACAACTTGGTGCCGGCGCTTTTGGTGTGGTGTACAAAGCAGAAGCCCGGGGCATAATAAATGCCGAAGAGAGCACACCGGTTGCCGTCAAGATGGTCAAAAAGAACGCTGACAACATGTATATAAAAGCCTTAGCATCCGAGCTGAAAATTATGATACATCTTGGCAAGCACATCAATATACTAAACTTGCTTGGAGCTTGCACCAAGAACGTGGGAAAACGTAAGAATTGTTTTATTATACTCTACGTAGTTCGAGAGGTATTGTGATATAGTTGTATATGAATTTACATTTTAATGTTATATATATGTTTATATTTTTAATGTCTAGTGTTTATCAATAATTAGACTACCATACTGTCTATCTTATCCTATCATAGTTATGAACCGTCAACTTGCTAATAAAAGTTACATTGTGTACTCAGTATTTGGGTTTAATTGGCTGTACACATTTTTCAGTCCGAGCCATCTTCTAGTTCATGGCAATAGAACACTAGTTGGAGGACGTGAGGCTCTCTGTCACTTTCTTGTTTGATTCCGACACTTCTTTCCATGATGGCAGGCTTTTTTAACTGCCTGACTATCTACTTTTCTCCTTTTAGAATCAACCATGAAATGTTTTACATGATTGGTGTCGGTGTAACTTTGGTAGTATGGACGGGCATGGACGGAAGTGATAATTCTGGCCAGTCTGCTCGTTTGTTAGCTTTTAATATAAAATCTGTCACGTCGGTCAGAAGTTATACGTTAACTAACTCATACGAAACGGAAAGTAAAGAACTAAAATAAATGGTTTCCCTTCGAGAGTAACAAATTTTATATTTAGGCTTCTTGATTTTATTATAACAAATGTACGAGTTTGTACTATACGTGTATTTATGCCCAGAGAAATTAATAAACTACGATTACGTACGCATGCGTACGCGCGTACTTTATTAGAAATGCATCATATTGGCTTATTCATGAATGGGTAGGAACACTATTTCCTGTAAGCGAAAACATCCAATCGAGTAGGTAATTTTAAACCATTAGTGTACATTTTCAACTGCGTGATTTTTATTTGGAAACAGGAAACTTTATAATATATAATACTTTTAGCGAAATATATCGAAATTTATAAATAACAACAGATAAAATAACCTAGCCTAAATTCAGTTCACCAAAATCAGAATAAGAAACAAAGTGATTAGTTTCACAATTACGGGATATCAAAAGTGGGTCACATGTACCGAATTATTTGAACCGTCCTCACCGGGCACTGCCAAGAAAGCGAATGAGCAAGTCCATCTACCCTCCTTTTATAGGTTTGCTCGGTACAGTGTTTTATCATTTGAACGGGATTCCTGCTTATAATACCATAATTTGGAGATTAGAGCTCACGTATCTTCAACGCACAGACATACAGAGACAAACAGAGATGCTTAACAGATTTATATAGTAGTATGGAAGTATCTGAGACTGTTACAGTTGTTTTTTTTATCTTCCGTTAGTGTTTTATCTTTTGTAAAATAACTAACTGTTGTGACTGGCGTATTTTGACGTTCGACAATATTTTAATAGGAAACTACTCCGGTTCTAGGTGAATTGATTGTGATAGTAGAGTATTGCAAGTTTGGCAACATTCACAAATACATGCTTCGCCACCGCGAGGTATTTATTGACCAACTCACAGACAACAAGGAGAAAAATCTCGGCAAAGTCAACAAGGCGTTCTCTTGTAGCAGCGGGAGTAGTGGGTAAGAATTTCTTGAATGCATAACTAGACAACTTTCGTTTCTTCTTTCCAACAAGGAGATTGGAAAAGCGGATTGTTACAGGGGCTAATGGGCTACCTGACTGTTGGAACATATTTCATCGACTATTAACTAACATTGTAATTACAACTACCAAATTGGACGGATTACTATTCCTTCAGCTCATAGATTGCAATCGTATAATAGCTTTATAGGTCGATTTTTTTATTTTTTGTGGCTGTGAACTAACAAATTCACATCACATCTTTTTATTTTGACCATATAGACTCTGTAAAATATAGCTCATAACATTTTTTTGAATTTTTCAGAATGCACTCTGACTACTTTTCTAATCATACTCAAGAAACGGATCACACATTCGTCAGCTCTGCAAATACGAGTAGATCAGTAAGAAAAGGTAAAATTATACTATAGTTTTTTTTTATTAATTTGACCTCACATAGAAATTAAAAATGTTTTTATAATAAATTAATTATTTTCATCAGATAATGCACCTCAAAAGGTGGAAATGGTTAAAGGTACGCTAGCATATTATAATGCACACTGTAGATAGATATTGGGTGATGTCACGTACTGTTGCTTTTATTAGATGTTTTGCTGTTTTATTATTCTAATTAATACCGTCGGTGTATCAAATATCGCGTGTCTGTATATAAAGGTTGCTTAACTTTAAAATTTGACGGAAACAGTTTCTAATGATTTCCTTCCTTTGATTATTTAATATCTCTATTTTCGAATATACTCTACTATTATCGAATATACTAAAATATATATACTTCTACCTATATGTATTTTGGCATATATTGCGGCATACAAAATTTGAATTTGTCTATTGATTTATTGATTCTAATTGATTGATCCACTAATGGACTACATAGACGATTATTATTTAAGTCTCAGTATATTAACATTCGTACACTTTCAAAAGCATTGCAATACTGTATAACGAACTGTATAAGTATCCTGTACATATATATAGTAGATAATGAAATGTCTAAACAGCAAAGAAATTTAATGTCATTACGAAAGAAATGAGAGAGGAAGATTTTATATAACAAAATAGATTTTTAGTGTAACTGTTACAATTATCTATTTAAAATAAATAAGTTTTTTACTTTTACCTTTTTAAGATTGCTTTTAAAAGCTATTCTTTTTTTTATCTTTTTGAGGCGGTATTTTTATATGCTCAAGTAATTCTTTGTTATTTGTTTCGCTTTAGAACGGGATTAACTGTAATAAAAATAGTTTGAATTCTTCCTTTATCATGTTTGTATGCGTTTAGCATCATTGTCTTATTAATTTAGCACAAGCCTGCAAGCACACAAATATTTATGTATCTTACGCTTTAAATGTTTTAGTGGTAACAGTCGGATAGGTCACATTATAGTGATTGTTATGAATCGCCCCACGATTGTTACCTTAGCCACCAGTTCACCATCTAAGTAAGAGAAAACTCTAATCGTGAAAGGCCATGCAATCGCAATCCAAACATGTCACTGTTGTCACTGTTCATTATTGGAAAAGGGATGGTAGATAGATACCCAAGGAGGTATAAAACCATACTACATTACATATGTCGTACTCATCATTACCATTATTTTTGATGACTTTTAGTTGATAAAGTATACGTTATACGTATACATTGTATATATTGCCAGCTTATGGAATTATTAAATAAGTTGTATTTAACTGTTTTTTAAGGCCAAATAGATTGACTATAATTATAACAAGATGGTACAACAACAGTCATAAGTTGGAAGGTTGAATCATGTGTACAAATACATATTATATTTATAAAATTAGTATTTTTAAAATAACGTTTATATAAAATTAAACTAATTTATAATAATCAAAACTTAAAGCAATTTAAGTGCTATTAAAACACGATGACTTAGAAGATCAGGCACTATTAGGTACTTATTAACTATAAGATACTTATTAGCAAACTGTCCTCGCTTCGCTTCACAAAAACTACGCCTTACGCTTAGAAATAGCACCATCATTGTTTTAGAACTGGGTTTTTCTCGCTCTATAAGTTAGAACTGCATATTAATTTACAACTTTTTTATTTATTGACGGATTGAAATGAAACAAACTTTAAATGTTAAGTGATGTTTACTGCAACACATTAGTAAAAACTAAATATAAATCGGTTAAGCCATTTCTAAGATAAGCGCGCACAAACTCACAGATAAACAGACTAAAATTGTAACAACTATTATTTTGGGTTCTTTTGCGTTAATAACGGTCTTTAATAGGTTTTTCTCATATATCCTTGATCAGTTGTAATTTTATTATATGTATAGATTTTGGTACCAAAGTGTCGGTAGGTAAGTATAACTGTTCATAATTTTGTTTAAACTATTTGTACTCTTATTACTTCAGTTATTACTTATATGTTTCAGTATCAGAAAACGGGTACGTCGCGCCAGAGTGGCGGTCGAACTACGAAAGTGATTACAGCTTCGATGCTCGTAACCCTCGACCGCTGACGTCACGGGACCTCCTCGCATGGGCGTTTCAGATTGCCAGGGGCATGGAATATCTTGCCAGTAGAAAGGTTTCCTGTAGTATTTTGCGAATTGTTATTTATAAAACTGGTGCCAAAAATATTCTGTATACGATTTGACCATGTATTTTTTAAATCTTTCATCACCTTAATTAATTTGTCATTGAATGTTAGTTTATTTACTTTTTGGTAACGGGCTCAGTATACCTAATATAATTTCCTCATCACAACTTAAAATTGTCCTATTGCTGCGTTTAGGTCTATCATGTGGGGAATAAAGGCCATATTACACCACATAGACCAAATGTGGACTGGCAGAAGTCATACATCTTTCTTAGAATGTTGTGGAGAACTCTTAGATATATATTTCTTTGCGATTTTTTCCTTTACCAATACTCGTCATAATTTATTTGGCTATCAAACGATGACTAATCTTTAAATTAGAAATTACTCCACAAAAGTTTTTAAGTTAAAAAAAATATTTAAGTTATTTTGTTTTATTTTTCAGGTTTTACATGGCGATCTGGCGGCTCGAAACATTTTATTGGCAGAAGATAATGTTATAAAAATATGTGACTTCGGTTTAGCGCGAAGCATTTACAAAAATGATGAATACCAAAAGAAGGAAAACGTAAGTGTGCACAAAATGCCATTGGTGTGTAAAATAATTAAATCTAACTAAAATATTTCTACAAGCTGTTGGTGCCTACGTTACATATCATCATCGATATGTACCTAGTGAATATTCACATTTATTGTACAATGCTTGCACCAGTAACGGACACCTAGATATCGTTTTGATGATGAGAGAGATAATATGTGCTGTATTGGGGCGGCCTAAAATACTCCCCTCAATCCCATGCTGGCAAAACAGGGTCTCGTAAGAGGCGACAGAAGCCAGCCTGCTTGGTGGTAGGGCTTCGCGTATGGATTATATTATCAGTATTATTATTAAGTCACTAACATTTTTACTGGTATCTTTCCGTGAAACTGTAGCCTAACTGGCTAGCTAGCACTTTCCTGCTTGAGTCAGCCGCCAAACGACTCGTCGTGTTCCGGCTGGGGGCTTAAGAGCCAAAACTTTCTGTCTTATCTTCTTCTTATTTCCTGGCCGACAACGCCTCAGTGATACCTTTACTCTTGCTGATGTCCATGGGCGACGGTGACCACTTACCATCAGGTGGCTCGTCTGCTCGTTTGTCGGCTATGAACATTAAAAACAAACTTAATGGATTCGTTTATATTTTCATTTTAGGAGGAATTATAAAAAGGCGCATATTAAAATTAAATCATTTCTGTATTAAAATTTTGTTTTTGTTAAGTACATAGATATATAACGCTTATGGCCAGAAACTTAAAAAATATAAAAATATAGAGTGCTGAGTGTTTAAGCTGGACACCCCGTAGGCCACTTGATAGTGACCCTGCCTGCTGATTTCCGGCCCGGGTAGATAAATAAATGTTTGTTCTCGTCTTATGTGCATTTGTAATGTCAAATGTCATATTTGTGTATGTCTATGCTACCCGCAACAGTGTGAACGTTGATTTATTTTTAATAAATGTATCTTGTAAATATTGACCATTACTGTAAATTTATATGTATTTATTGTAATTTTATAATTAGCGATATATTTTGACCTCCTACTGGTGCAATTTACTTAGAACGAAATGAGAAGTAACGTCCTATTTTTTATTGAGATTTTCATACTAAATCTCTATTCAAATCTCAGACTTTTGTGGTGGATTTTCGAAAAAAAAAAAGATATTCTATACAAACCTTGTCCTGACAATTATGAACATAAGACAAAAAAAAATCAGCCATATCGGTCCAGCCGTTGTAATGTGTTGATCATTCATATACATATAGAGGGCAGTTTATTTGTATATATATGGATAAAATCTTTTTTTCTGTGATATTATAAACAGATAACTCATAAAGCTCCTGTGGTCTTTTTCAGAGTCCTCTTCCTGTCAAATGGTTGGCTATTGAATGTATGACAGACCGTATATTTTCCACCCAGTCCGACGTGTGGTCCTTCGGGATTGTGTTATGGGAGTTGTTCTCACTCGCCAAGACCCCATACCCTAATATCAGTCCACAAAACTTGTTACAATGGCTGAATGAAGGGTGAGTAGACAGTGAAAATGAAGTTTAAAATCGGAGACGGAGAGATAGATTGAATTAGACGTGACTATTTTGACAAGATGGGTCCCCTGCTTCCTTATTGGTCGGCAAAACTTCGGTGATGCCTTTGATATAACTGAAATCTATTGGCGACGGTGACCATTTACCATTAAGTGGCACGTCTTCAATTATTACAGTATTTGAATCCATAGCAGTATTCATAACGAATCTTTTAACCTTTGTAGCTATTTTGGAGTTTCAGCTTATTTACCATCGTGTTACGCAAAAAATATTCAATTAAATACCATCTTGATTTTAGACATCGTTTAGAGAAGCCACCATATGCGGATGACAAGTTATACAATTTGATGAAGCGCTGCTGGGAACAGAAGCCCACGGCGCGACCATCATTCAGCCGGCTCCAAGAAATACTGGGGTCGTTCCTAGAGGAGAATGTGAGAAATGTATGTGGTTCATGTATATAAAATTATGATTGTTATATATTTTTATTAAATATATGTCCAAACGCTTTATGAAAGTCAAACTACGCTATCGCTTTAGCAAGTTCCTATCGTGGGCTGTCTAAGGAGAAGAAGTTGCTCCAGGCCAACAAAAATGTGGAATGTTTTTATGCCGCCCAAATTTCTTTGACTAATCAGGACCTAGAGATAATGTGACGTTTTGTTGGCGATGTCAAACCTTGAAATTTTTAAAAATGTAAGCGGATGACGTAAATGATAAATCGATGAGATATGTCACTTCATACATTTCGAAGCTTGTGAATTGCATCAATACAAATAAAATGTTATATTCCCTTCAGCAAGTTCCTACGACGAGCAGTCACGGGAGAATAAACTCCCAAGGATACTATTTTTCTACCCATAGTCATAAAGAACGCATTCAATATTTGACTAAATATTAAAATCATATCCAAGTACTTCTGTCAGCAATAGATAAAATAAGAAGGACTTTATACTCGTAAAAGAGAATTCCTGCTACTATTATAAGTATAAAATGTATAGTTACCGCTTTGTTGTATTTTAAATATTTAATAGGTATAAGTGTTACTTTCTTGATATCTTACCTACTCATTGCTGTCAACAAGTTTTAATTTTAACATATTAGTCCATTCACTCAAATCAATTTTAAATAAGTACAAATATATATTAGCATATTCAATGTTATTCATATATTTTTAATCCCCCACCCTCACGTTTTCTGGAAGAAATAGCTTCATAGCGATAAGTCAACGGTATAGCTTACTGTAGAATAAAAAGTATAATAATAATTATTTTTAGCATTACGTTGATCTCAACTCAGCGTATATGGACATGAAGCCGGAAGGGGAAGACTATCTGGCGATGGTGTGCGCGCCGGACTACAACAATATGGTGACACCCAGCCCACACGAATATGTCAATGAGCCACGGAGATTTTTCTCGTCCACGCCCACGCCCACTCAACTAGAGCATGGTGAGTAATTCTTTATGTATTTTGAAATAAACTTTGTTCCATTATTATGAACCCTTACACAATTTTACGGATTGGGTATTGAATGTTTCATAAATAGCTCTCAACAAAAGTATCAAATTCTTCTTTTAATAATTTTTATATAATTTTAATATTTTTTTCTTTCACTAATAATAAATTGACATAGAGGCCTGTGCCGACATAAGTGTTATAATATATATATATACATACTGATTTGTACAATGTCGAGTCATTAACAGTATAATGAGCTTGGACTCAATAATGTATATTGTTTGTATTAGGTACTTTGTAGATATGTATGTATCTAACGAATAATCCTAATTTATTAGTTGACTCTGAAGGGTGTTGAAATTTTACGTGTACTAAGTGACATATACCAAATTATTGCAAGTGAAGTCTTTTGCCTCTGTCTTCGGTATAGAAACAAAAACTAGTGACCGACTGTGTACATATGGTTATGTCTATCATAAATTTAAATTTATTTATCTCCAACAAAACTGATATCAATTTCAAGAGGATAACGTTTATAAAATCGTACAAATTAAAAAATATATGTTTTTAATTTATTTTTAATAACTGTCTTAAGAAATGCATTTTTTGTCTAACTATTATATGTAAACAGGTTATTAATAACTTAATAATAACAACTGAATAACAGTAATAATAAAACACTTACAAATTTTATTTATAACAGAGGAAAACGAACAGACATCGGCTTAAACAGGTAAAAATGCGAAAAGTATGGATGGTTTTACGCATGGAAATTATTTAAATCTGTTGCCAATGTGATTTGTGTAACTAACAATTGTGCGTTATTGTCATAAGAATACAGGAAATGTAGGTAATCGGAAAGGAAGAGTACCGTGTGATTCGGAACTTTGTAGTATAACTTTATATGTCAGATTATTTATTACATCTGAACGGTACAGGTAGAACTTGACCGAAGGACTTATCATTGTGTTATTATTATTATTATCGTTCTATTTATTATTAATAAATTGTGAATAGTGATGTTGTTAAGCGTTAATAACACGACTATGATTTATATTTGTGATGCAACAATGAAATACAGTTTTATACATTTAGAGGACATGTCGGTGGTAAATCTATTTCTTATATTTACTTACATTACAAATGCAACCTTTGGATGTTCTTCTTGTTATAAATGTAACGAATACTTACATCTTTAATTTTAAATAACATAAGTTGTTTTTATTTTTCGTTGTTGTGTGCCAAATGTTGAATATCGACAAATTTCTTATGAACGTAAGGTGAACTAATTTTTGCTAAGGGCCGGTATATCGCTTCCATTTCGCATTTAAGGCGTGTCTTGCAATGTGCTTAATATGTTAATGGAAAAAATTATGTTAAATGTTAACATGTTGATGGCATAACATACTGGAACACATACACACACAGTCATCTTTATTACAATCAAGTAGATTAAACACGATATTTAAATGTGTGTATTGTATTGCACGACGCTTGTTAAGTCATGTATTCTCGTGATAAATGTTTCGTTTGTTTGCAGATGATGAAGGCTACTTAATGATGAATCGTTCGAACGTTAAGTTTAGTCCTCGTTCTTCGAACGCCGCGTCTGAGGCGACCGTCCACGGCTCCGAGTTGACACCGATGCTCACCTTGAACAATCTGCCTACAAGAAGCGGCTCAGAATCCGATTACGACGGTAGCTCTTCGCCCTACCTTAAAATGTGCCCTCGAATCGTCGAAGAAGCCGACGAGGTCTTCGAAACGAAGCAGAATAACATTAAAAATGCACAAAACACCGCGATATCTAACCCGACGTATACAACGTTCGACGTGGATCCCGAAAAGAACCCCAACAATATTTCTAGTAATTACATCAATGTCAACGTACCTAATGGTCTAGTCAATTAGATTACCTTTACGCACGACGAATTGTCATTCGCTGCCGTGGGCTACTTGTCTATTTGTCTGTCGAATAGTTTTATGCGGCTTCTCTTGATCTCTATTTAACAATTTTGTAATATCTTTGCAAACAATCTCAAATTTTCCAAAAGTTCTATCTTAAGTATTCTTATGTGATTTTAATATCCTATATCTATTGTCTATCTTATTTCTCATCTACTTTGTGGTCTATGTGCTTCGTCTATTGTGTGCATGCTAATAAGTCGTTAGTTTTAATTGTTATTTTGCAAAAGATTTATGTTGATGTGATTATAAAATGTAAGAGAATTTTATGATACATAGGTATTAAACGTATATTAGTCATTATTATTAAATTTTAATAAACCCACCACTTAAATATCGTATTATTTCTTTATCATTCCTAAGTTCACTAAAAAATTGTCTGGTTACGAATTGTTGTTAATCTTCATACCTATTTATTTGGATGAAGACTTGAATAGATAAATAATTATTTTTGAACAATTTCTCTAACTGTTAACTCAGTTAAGTTGTAATAGATGATCGTAGGGTGAAAAATATATTTTCATATATTATATATTGTATTTCTTTTAGGCGTACTTATTTATTATGCTGAACATGAACATGTTCATGATGATTTTATATTTCAATATACCAAACAGAATACCTAAGAAGTATTTTTTATTATGTGTTAAAATAGTACTGTATTTAAATTCCGTACTCGAAAAATATTACCATTATGAAGATACAAAAAGTTATAGTAATTTTAAAATTGATATTTAAATCATAAAATAAGGTGTTCCAAAGATAACCAAAATATTGCAGAAACAATATTAATTTTGTGGTAGTTGAATGTTTTTGTACTAGCTGTATAATGTCAAGTCATTCAATTATTTTGCAGGGTAAGCGCAAACTGTGAACACTAAGGTTAATGGTACAAAAGATATATTTGGTCATGGATACATAATTAGAGTTTATTTTCATAACAAAGTTTATTATATGAATATCCAAAAAGGCATGAAATCATAAGATATAATTATAAAAATTATATGTGATGTCAGCGTATTATTATTAAAAATACTTATGTATGTTTAATGAAATATTTATAATAATAATTGTATTTCTAATTAATGTGATCTGTGCTATAATTGTTTCGTTGTCTGCATAAAAAATATCATTATATATACTTTAGTTTTGTATATTTATAATATTTGAAGAATCGTCATAGATCATGAGATTAAATAAATGTGATATTACGGAAAATGGTCTTGAGTTTATTTTTGGCGCCAACCTATCTTGACGTTTTATCGTCATATCTTTAACTAATTTTTTCGAACCTGATTCTGACATTAATAATGTTGGTCTAATTAATATCACTGGAACAAGTTAAACGAGGTTTAGAAGGTAATGTAATGTAAGGTAATCACTATACGGTAGTAGTGGGATATACGGAGGAGCCATTTGCTTCCATGGATTGAGATGAATCGTCAAATTCAATTCAAGCCAATCGCCCTTGCTTGTGCTGTAGTCTGCCGAACAACCTATACCTCCCATGGTAGGGTGTCGGGTTCTTTGCCTGA
>PDGT01000010.1:5737730-5841571 GCA_003671415.1 Megathymus violae
ATCGGGGTGGATCGCCAGTGGCATATAAACAAAGAACATTACAGTATGAATAATGAACAGTAATTAATAAAAATCCCTCAATTATACATATACATACCACAAAACTACCATGGATCCTCTGACTATAGCTATAGCTGATTTGAAAATATTTTATTTTGTGCTGCAACTCCGAGGCTAGGCTAGAAACTCAATTTAAATGTACATTATTGCATTTAAATATATCACCGAAGAAAATAAAAGTACGTCAGAATAACTTCAGAAATATGCACGGATTTTCTCATACTGTAGTTACAAGTATACAACGATAAGGAGATTGGGTATAGGTAAACTTGAATAACTTGTAAAACTCTTGCTGTAGACACAATTGTGTCAGGTTCGGTTATTAACTGTGAATATAAGAGTGATGTTTTTCGTAGCGAAGTGTCCATGAGATGTTGTAATAAATTGCAAGCAATATTGTAGTACCATAATGACTGCAATACATCTTGTTCAAAATGGGTTACTAACCTCGCTCAACATCTCACTAACCAACCAACCTACAGGTTGTCTCATTTATTAAAAATATTTTTGAAAAATGACCAGTATAAAAGAGATAGACGGGTACAAAACTAAGGAAAAAACAAACCATGTCTAAATAGAATGAAATGTGTATTTCAGAACACCAACCGGAAACACGAGGCGAGCGACAGTTGAGTAATGAGTTTATAAAACGTAACTCGTAAAGTTTTGTGTTAACGTTAGTTCTGGCTTGATACAAATATGAAATCACGAAGCCGCATAAATCCAATCCTGTATGTATGTCACGATGATTCTTGGGTCTGGATCTCATTCAAAACTTGTTCAATCTGCTCTGTTGGGAGTGAAACACGACCGAATAAGTTTTGTTTGGTTGTCTAACTAAAAATGCCTCTCATTACCGTGATTACAAGACTCTCTATTAATTCTGCACCCTGTAAAAATAGTATAAATCTACATTACGTGTCATATTTTCATAGGTATTATCTTGCACTGATATAATCAATTTTATATTTATTTCTATATTCTATATTTATTTGCTATTTAATCCAATTACGGTCCACTGTAGAATACGTCTCTCCTCGTGATTGTGGAGTTCTTGAGCTTATTCCGTGATGCTATTCCAAAGCGGATTGTTAAAAGGGTTAGAAGTTAACCCAAAATTTGCAAAAAGTTCCGATATTGCTTAATAATATTAATAAGGCTTAACGAGCCTTCTGAAATTGTTACCAGCGGTCGTCCCATTTTACTAAATTAACTGTTTATTTACTTACGTCTTTGAAAGCTTCTACAAATCCTAGTGGAATGTCAATTAACATTCTTCCTAAGCTACTTAGTACCTGTAAAATTACAATTAAATTAATAAATGCTCATACACTCGCCCATGCACTGGGATTCATTAAGCCATGTTGCGGATGACATGAAAAGAATAATACACGCTCAAGTAAAACTTTAAGCAAAATAACATAACACAATAAAATTTGTAGACGTACGAGTAGGAGCGAGAGTACACTTTCCTCAGGTTCTCTTTTGGTTTCAATAATAATACAGCTTCTTTGTCTACTTATTTGTGTATTCTTTAATTTTTTAATAGTTGTAACAATGTAAGTGCACTAATTGTAATTCGGATTGGCATTAAAATGGAATGATATGTATAAAGTAAATCGTTGTTTGTTATCGTCTTTGAAGTACGAGTATGTGATTATGTTAGTGACGCGGCCGCAGGCGCGGCGCCGCGGGCGCGGGCATGCTGATAAACTAGTTTAGCAGCGCCACCTGTCCGCTGTAGCACGTAATCTACCTTACACTACCTTCTTCACATTTCCTGGCCGACAACGCATCAGTGATACTTTTGGTCTTGTTTATGTCTATGGGCGACGGTGACCACTTACCATCAGGTGGCTCGTGTACTCGTTTTCGGCTATTAACATAAAACACACAAATGGCATTGCCGAGCAAATTTTATTTTACATAACTATTTGATGAATCGATACCTTTTCTTGGAAGGCAGGGTTACTAAGTGAGCTCCAGGATTTTTTTCATGTATTAAGCAGGCAAAGGTGCATGATAAGTAATCGCCAAGACCGTTGGTAATTTGTAACACCTGAAGGGTCGATCGGGAAAGAAACGGTGGAGTCGTTTGTACTAATATCTAATTAGTTCCTCCAATAACTGTAATAACCAAAATCGCTCAACTGTCATCAAGTTTTCTGACGGTTATTATCAATTTTTAGCAGGAAGTTTATGTAAATAAGAGGTAGGTATCGTGTAAAGATTAGACATATTTGCGGAACGTATAAAATCGTTTTCGAACGCCGAAATGATATGATATAAGTATGGGCACGGCAGGAAAAAGAAATGTCGATCAGTCAAACATACTCAACGTTAGTCTAGAAATATAGACAATATCAGGAACGAAGACTTCTTTTGATACTGTACAATTTTTGCGTCGTTTTTAAATGCAACAATTCGTCGAATAGAGTTCCGTATTTGAAAGTAACAATTTAAACATTATTTGAAGTCATTTTTATATGTAACTCGAGTTTATTAGTCGAAATCCATTGTGTTAAATATGATATGAAATATTTTAGCGATCGTGTATGTCGCATTATCTGTCCGGTGGCGTACTAGAACATATAACAAAAAGCTAGTGTGAAGCGCCACTAACAGTCAAAAACGGCTTACCTATACTTTTACTGTCTTTAATATTATAAAGAGTTAATTTTTTTGTTAGTTTGTGTATATAGGGAAGGTAATTTCCAGAGCCATGGCACTCATGAAAAGTTCTTGTACCATTTGAAAGGTATATTATTCCGCATGAACAATATCAATATAGATCGATATCAAGTGTATGAGTATGATAAATAGTTGTTGAGCCCGAACGAACTTGGGACAGGCCTCTACTAAATAATAAATCTACTAATTGTTGGATGCATATCGTCGTTTATATCCTACTTTATTCTTATCTTAATCATACTTTTGGTTATGATGGATAAGCTTAAAGTAAACAGATTATCACTATTATTTTAAGTTCTGTATTAAAGAAAAAATTGCTTGGATACTTACTCCACTTGGTCTTTTCTCTCTTGCTGGTTTAAGTTCACCATGCGCCGCATTTGAAACGTTTTCGGCACACATTACTACTAGAATGAGCGTTAAAAATAAAAACATTTTCAGGGCTACGCTTGCCATGTTACAACTGTAATGAATCTGTACAGTTTGGTCTTTTAAATGCTCGCGTTAACTAGAACGTTCGTATTGTCTACGAGTTATTCACGGTTAAACTTGACAAGGAAAACGATTTACAATTTGTATTCTTTACCCTTATATTATATGTTTTAAGGCAAGTACGTATTTGTACATGGATCGCACTGCAATACCAGGCAGGTGTGCTTTCCACACGCAAATATTGAGTGGCAACTGGCTTTATCTGCGTTGATTGTGAGTGCATTAACCAATGACACCTTTAGATTCTTGTTCGTACCGGTATATTTAGTATAAGTTAACTATATTTGTAAATTAATTGTTACAGAACTTATTATTTTTTTGTCATTCATGTATGTACTATCTTGAGACAAAATAAATGTATATGACTGTAATAAATGATATAATAAATATGTTTTTCTTCCGTTTTAGTCATTTTAAAATTTCATTATTGTGTTTAATAAAATAAGTAAAAAAATAAATTAGGTTTTATTGTCAAAACATAATAATGATTCAGATAATGTACTATAAGCTAAGAATATTATTACGAGATACCTATTTACCTATTCACAACATTCTCATCAATCTAGGTTATTGATTAGACTAAGCTATTATCATCGCCCCCGTTATTCTTTTTAGTTTTTATTTATCTGTTCCAATAACAAAACTACTATATTTTGAACTTTTTTATGTTGATAAGCTTTGTTATCGACATAGAAGTCAAAACATTTTTTAAGAATTTTTGTGATTGGGATTGTGTGATACAGATTTGGGTAATACTTGGCATATTAGTAACTTTTTTTATGGTAATAGCCGATAAACGAGCAGACGAGCCACCTGAAGGTAAGTGGTCACCATCGCCCGTGGACATCAGCAAGACCAAAGATATCACTGATGCGTTGTCAGCCAGGAAATGAGAAGAAGGTTAGATAGAAGGTACTTATGTAATGGGTCATAATCTAGGATACTTTTCATCCCAGGAAATGGATCTGATTCCGCGGGTTAGGAAATAAAAGTTACTATGGACATTCTATTAGAAGGCAGTCAATAAAATTGTGACTGCTTGGCTGTACCTATTGTTATAAATTAATGTTTCTAATTCACAGAACGAGAACTAAAGCCCAAACAATCACTTCGGCTTATTAGACTTCATTGTGAACTAGTCAAAAATTAACATTGTAGTTCTTTCTGTAAGTGTGTGGATATGTGTTCAGTAAGAGAAATTTTATTTTTCACTTTTAATGTCTACTATTACAGGTAGCTTACTTCAATACAGTAAAGTTACATTACACAATAATCTTGAAATTAAATAATAAAGGTTAACGAGTAATTTTTATTATTAGTATTGCAAACTTCTTTGAGTAGTAATACAATATATCCTACATTTCATGTGTTTTATTGATTATGAACATTGCGCGTGTCAGTAGTCTTTCTGCCAGCGGAACAGTTCTGGCCACCTGGACGACTAACAGATGTGCCTCCTGACATCTCCACACATAATTATTCGGCATATCAACACCTAAATTCCATTAGTGGTATTGACGGATACAAATAAGAAATCACAAGTATTCACTACCCCGGGAACAAACATACATTCTGCCTCTGAAGGGAATCAAACCAGCGACTCCACTGAGTAGGTAGTGTTATCATAACGCTTCTTAACAGCAATCATGACATAAATCGTATTTATGTTTCGTGTATCTAATCTGTAATACAGGTTCTCTATGGTCATAGTAAACTCACTGTTTACAACTAAAAGTCCCTACTAAAATATAAAGTTATTAGTAAAAAAATAATAGTACAAATGCAAATAAATCAAATATAATACCATAACAAGTTATATTGGAAGCTCGCCAAATGAATCTCAGATATCATCTCCACTTATTCAGTGCTCAAGTTAAGTTCCAAATATACCGCCAGTTAAAACACCAAAGACGTCGTTAATTACTTTTACTGCCTGAAATAATATAAAAATAATTACATAAATACGAAATAGGGCTTTAGCTAGTATAATGTACTACACTATAGTTTTACAGAATGCTATAAAACACACACTAAATACATTTAATTAATGAATTAAAAAAACATTTGGGAGAGATAAATACCGTGTACAAAGTTACTTGATATTATTGTTTATGTTAAAAGCCATTATCGAGGCTTCAGTCCTTACTTTTATAGAACAGATCTCGTAGGTTGCCACAGATATTCAATGGCGACATTGTCCAGTTACTATCAGATATAATAATATAATATACTCTTATAGCTATATTATATATATAATAGTTTATCTCAAATCCTCGCACTGGAATTTCCAGCTTTGCGGATTCCACAAACATCATAAACGCACGTCTCGAGAGCAAACATGTATCTGTCACATACATTTTTACCTTCTGCCAGGAACGCGAATCTTAGCTCGGCAGGCAGTCACGGTCGATTGTCGTCAATTGATATAAAAGACAACAAGCAAATGGGTCTTCTGTCAGTGGGTGGACCCCATTGTTAATGTTACGGGACCCATGAAGAAGGTACACTGCTTACAATGAAGAAGGTACACTTTACAACCGAAACACATTAAAACATTCACGAATAGGTTCACACAACAAATAAACTTATACTATTACTCACGTCCCCAGCTGTATCAATTATGCCTTTTGATATATCTTGGATAATAGTACCGCAAAGCTGTTAAACAAACAGATAAGTAAGTACCAAGGTAAAGATAATTTCGTAAGTAATCTGAGTATAATAATTATCACTTAACTTTATTATTTTGGATGGTGTTTTCATTATGAGCTTTGATGTTACTTATTATAAACCAATTCTTGACAACCATACCACCTGATTGTATATATGTTGTGCATATATACATACATATATATATATGTGCTGTGCAGATTGTCTAGCAAACGTTAGGGTCATTAAAAGCCTATTCACTTTTTCCATGAAGACAAACAAATGTTATGTACAGACAGCAAATACGGTTAAATAAAATGAATAATAAAATTTATTGCACACGAATTGATTTTAACACTTTAATGATTCACTGCAGGACTTTTTTCTTTCCTAGTAATTAAGGGTTGAGGGGTCAATGGCGAGTCCAAATGTCTGTAAGACTTAACAACTGCAGTATATACATAAGTGATGTGACATATTATGAGGAATTCGTTTCATATTATAGATCCGATATATTTACCGACAAATTATTTCGGTAAATAAAATTAAATCACCAACTTCATTTGTTATTATGATAGGAATAAAAGTTTAAAAAATATATTATTATGAATATGGCTTACTCCTTTCTGAGGGCTTGGTGGGGTCGTGGTTGTGGAGGAAGGTGCGGGGGTTGTAGAGTTGTCGGTTGCATTTTGAGACCGCGTTGTTTCAACAACCAATATTAACAGTATTAAAGACACTGCCTTGCACACTGCCATTCTAATGAAATACCGAATATCTCACAAGTATTTCTTACTTATAGACAGTACTATAATTAGTGGAACAATTCTATTTGTCAGGGGCACTCTAGTATTGTTTACATGAAAAGATTTTTATGGGTGCTACGTTAGTAACAATGTATTAACATTCATACTTGTTGTATCTCAAATATGTATGTACGTTCTTATTATCTACTATATTGGACGGTACGTGCCTACTTCGTGGAACTTAACACTTTTATACTATATTTTGTTATAAAGTCTCGTGGTCTGACTGACCGTAGAGTTGAAAAATTTCATAAAATAAAGTGATGATCATAATATTTGTTTCTTATTATATTTATTTGTCCCATGTTATACATGAAATCATCACACAATTTCAAATCCTAGAAAGGCGGTGCATTTGTATATATGTGTTAAATATATAGTAAAAAGAAATACCCTGCCTGGTCGAGTGTGTTGAAATATAATCTCTCACAAGCATTCTACACTCGCTGTATTGCTTTGTACGCACGCATTGAGGATTAAAGTTCGTAGCCCGGTAAAACCATTTGCGTAATTGAATTTAAACAAAACCAAAGAAGTGTACAATGGAAGATTTTTAATCTGTTAAGGTAATTTCTCATAAACACTTTCAGTTTAAATTTAATATTATAATAATGATAACTAAGATTCCCAATGTTGCAAGTGGCATGCACGTACGCAAATAAAACATCACAAATACCCGTAATCGAAAAACAGAGAATATTCGTTACATGTCTCACACATACAATTTCACAGCCATACCGAGACTTTACCAAATGGGCTACTGGATTAACAAAATATATTGCATTTTAACAGTATATTTTACGTATTACTGTCTTTTTATCCTTAGTAATCTTTGAAGGAATATTGCCTGTATTTTTTTCGTGATCGGTTTATGTGTGTGCTTTTTTTGTATTAGTATTACCACCTACATATATATTAAATTGTTACGATATCATGTGGGTAGTAAGGTTTTTTATTTACACAAAATAAGTTAATGCTTGACACCAATCCCACCTGATGGTAAGCGGTGATGAAATCTAAGATGTTGAATGCACTAACTTACTCACTCTCCTCTTAATCTAAAAGAAATAAAACCATTCCCAGCCAGTTATGTACCATTCGCAAAGTTTAGTGCCATTTTACAAAAGTTCATCACCCTCATGCATGCAGCCACGATTTTGACTACTCATGTGAATTTCGTTAGATATACACGATTATATAGATAATTTTACAAATACCTTAAATTTTCCTTCGTCATCAAGCACGATGCCTATAACGTCTCAAAATATTATTTTATCTATACAAAGGTATTAATGTCAACGTGCATTAATAATTAGCTCCAATTTGCTTTTCTATTAGTAACAACTCATTTGCAGCTCAAAGAGGATGGTTTTCTTCTCGTTAACGTGAAGTGTAAGCTGGTGCTCATATTGCCGATTGTAGCGTTGTAGATTGGAGTGGCAATGTCATCGGTATCTGTTTATACTTAGTGACACGGAGTGTCAGTTCATTATTTTGCTAACCGAACATCTTCGTATTAGCGACCTCTACCAAATGGTAATAATCAAAGATGTTGACTTAATGTGCCTTTTGAAGGCAACGAGCGTTGGTCAAATAAATAACTAAATACGGTTTTGACAACACTTTATTACATATTAAAAAAAATATCGGCATTCGTTTTTAACTTGAAAGCAATCCATTAAACAGATCATAAACTGCTGTCGCCTTCTGTGGAAAGACAAATTTGTGTGATATTTAGAAAATATATTAATGGTAAAAAATATTTGTATTTCTTAATAAACTTACATCCTTGCACGCTTTCGCGATCGCTGTTGGCAGACCAAACATTAAATGTTTTATATCACTATAGAGCTGAAAACGAAAGAATAAATTAAAAAAATAGTGACACGTAAAGTATATGTTGGTATAAGTTTTGTTAAGATCTAAAAATATTCACTACAGCATATCCGTCAAAATTGGTAACTATTCAACGAGGTTTGAGGCCTGTAACCCAAAGACTTTACATTGCTTTCGTTAGTTCTATAACTAGTAAAAGGAAGGAAAGATCTCTCATATTTGTAAACATTTAAAGTGTTGAAACATAACTCAATAAATTAAAGGGATCATATAAAATCTTCTTTGTTTTCGTAATATTTGTATAAAGTGTGTGAGAATTAAAATTCAGTAACAGTCGGTTAAAAACAAGGGTTAATAGAAATTAAATTTACACAGATTGTATCAAAAATTAAAATTTTGCTTAATCTCTATCATTTTACACATTATCTACTAGTTTTTTTTAAGTTACATAGATAGGCTATAATTTAACACCTCTGAATTTTCAAATCTCTGAATTTTTCTAAATTGTCATAAGATTTAAGTTGCGCATGTATATTACAACACGCTCCCGAACTCTCCGTTAATACCTACAGGAATTGCAGTGTACGTACGATCTGTACGTAGATCAGAGGAAGATTAGTTTGTTACTACTTACATTTTCAATAGGCTTCGGTTTTGTCGCATCGGGGTTTGGCGTAGTACTCGCGCTCGGAGCCGGGGTTGTAGCATTTTCAGCAGCCAATGCTATCATTACGACCATCAAAACTAGCAATATTTGTACATAGAATTGCATCATGTTCTTCTTGCAACCTCAATAGGTCCTACAATACAATAGTCACAATATAAACTAATCTTCATGCCGACATTTATCTAACTTAAATAGATAAGTTTTGATAACCGGAACGGAGTCTTTGTCATGAGCACAGTGGTTTTGACGTGTAGAACTACTAAATGAGGAATTTGTAACAAGTAAAATAATAGTTACATATTTGAATGTTTAATTGCCTACCTACAAATGTCCCCCTTTTGGATCAGATCGACTGTGTGGATCAAGGTCGATTGGCACAGATTTTCCAGCTTTTGTGAACATTAAAGAAAATTCCTATTTACGAGTATGTAAGTTGTCTCGTTATCATTTAGGTCATTTTAGGAATTGACAATTAATTTCAATTACGTATCTCGATATAAATTTGTTTGAGAGTATGAGATCAAGTTTGAGACAAAAACAACTTTTCATCAAGTAATTATTTTTCTATAGTTGGATGAAACATTTTTTTTAGAATAAAAGGTATTTCTCGACTGTGCAAATCGGTTGATATTCACACATCCATGTACACACTGGAATAACATTGACAATCTTTAGATATACAGAGTTCCCCTTTAAAGATATATATAATTTATTTCTAATAAAAGTCACTTTTTAATTATTATTTTTTACATAAAAGAAATTAATGCTTGACAACAATCCCACCTAATGGTAAGTGGCGATGAAATTCAAGAGTTTGAACGCACTAACTTATAATAGCCTATTCACTCTCCTCTTGAAGACTCCCATATCGTATGTAAACAGCAACACCGACGCCGGTAGGTTATTCCAGTCCTTTGCAGTGCGCATAATAAACAAGGACGCAAACCGCGTCCTCCGTGCAGTTGGTAGGTTCACTACGAAAGGGTGAATACCTGCCGTACGTCGAGTTGTTCGGTGGAGGAACGGTGATAGGGGAATTAATTCGAACAATTCTTGCGCACACTCTCCAATATGTACCCTATAGAAGACCGAGAGGCTAGCAACCCTGCGCCTGTGCTCAAGGCTTTGCAGATTGATTTCAACCAGATCTGGGTCACCAATGAGCTTTTATGCACGCCTCTCCATCGAGTCCAATGCAGATAGATGACTTTTGGCATCACCACCTTAGATGTGACAAATTTTATCAAAACAAGACGCATGAACACCAGGTAGCACAGAGGATAGGTTTTCGGGGTTTCTTTGTTTCAATGAATATTATGGTTCATCTTAATACGTAATTTTATTCAAATCTAACATGGTCAGATTGGTACCATTGATTCATGTGTTGAAATGTGTATACTGTATATACTCTTTTATACTGTTATTATTTCATCGGCCGTAATAACTTCAAAAATTAAAATATAGTTAGTTGCTTGAAGTAACTTGGCTTATGGTCATCTTAAGGTATCCCCATAAATTGGTATAACAGAAAACAAATTTAAGCCGATTAAAAAAAGTTTTATGCCCATCATGTTAAAAGTGAAAACGAAATGGCTTTGGGCGTGTCATCCGCATAGAGCCGGCCGAGCGATGTCTATTTCACTCTTCATAGTAGTGTTACCAGAGTAAACTTCGAAGTACAGGAAGGATAAGAATGATCCAAGAACTTTTTTTTTAATATTCACATTTTTATTTCGTTAAATACAATAACGTTTTAAACGCATTGAAATGAAAATGCAATAATGTTAAAATCCAAACATCCCGGCAAATAATCTACAGGTAGCTACAACTGGTGCGACTATTGCTTTGCCAAATGCGGTCACAATGTTCTGTAAAATACAAAAACAACATTTGATCAAGTATTCAACTATAGTTAATTTTAGGCTTATTTTATGGTATTAATATTTCCATCTCACTCTCGTTTTCTAATTTATAATTAATTTTGTTTCTATTTCCATGGTTAATAAGTACATAGTTCAGACCATCAACAATGTATGTAACTACCATTCTTATTCATTTACCTACTTTACTTAAATTATGTAATATTCTCTTTTAAGTTATCCTCCAAGTATGCGTTCATATGCGTTTAAATCTTTGTGCACGGAAAGTTGGTGTTAGTGTTATAAATAATGATTCGTAAGAATATTCTTCTCCTGATATAGTATAGTATAGATTTCCTCGATTAATGTGCACTAATGAGTTAAAGGCAACTGATTAGACTAGAAACGCTTACAGTCGATGTTTTCAATTATAAGTGATGGATTGAATCAATCAACGTAGGAACGGTTCATTTGGGTAGGTGATCACTACCTCTAGTGGACTGAAAACCAGAAAGAAACGTTTTCGTTCTTTTTGAGAACGCGTTAAGCTACCGTTTGCGACAATTATTTGATAATAACCCTTTGGGAGACATATGAACATCGGATACGCGGGTCACTAATGAGATAACACCACATCTGATTTATATTAGATTCAAAATTTGAATTATGATTAAAACTTACTTCTTTGGCTTTCGGTGCCGGTGTTGTGGCTGTAGGGGCCGGGGTCGTTGAGTTATTATCTGCACAGAGCACAGCCGCGATCAGCACCAAAGCTATCAACACCTGAGACTTCAACTGCGCCATCTTTCTGTGTAAAAAATCCCAGCCTCCTTGAACTCAATCTCCTTATATACCAACTAACAACCAGAACCATCGCATTGTTTGAAAATATTGACGCAAAAGCAAAGAAAACAAATATAACAAAATACGTTCATATTCTAATGAGATGATAATATATTTCGGCTGTCAAAGAACGGCTTCACTCGATGTGGTGAATATTCATTGTTTGGTCAGCGAGAAATTAAGCGTTCTTGAATCAGAGGACGATGCATAATGAGTTTTGGTTACTTATTTTCTAATTTACACAATAATACCTCATTTACACAAACATTGAGATAATTGTTCGTTAATTTTGTACCTGCGAGTTTCACCTATAAATAATTAATATTCTGCCGTGTTTCAGTATCTTTAGGGTGAGTACACTGTAAATAGTAAATAAAGGGTTAATTGTATATAAAATGGGATTTTCAAATAAAAGTATGCATTGAGAGTTTGAATAAATTCAATGTTGAATTTTTGCAGCGATCACAGAAGAATATCGCCCCAGGCAATAACGTACACGGAAGAAGCGAGCACATGCCAGCTTCGCCGATCCGTGTAAACGCCTATTAAGCTCTATATATATTTTAAGACGTTCAATTCTAACAGAAAATTTTGTGAACGAATCGCAACGAACTATATGCATGCATGACAATGCTTTAAAATGCGTTGATGAGAAAAAAGATAAAAGTAAGTCTGATTTTTGCAAAGCGAAAAGTAGCATCTCGGTCACGTGGGCGAGTAGCTTTATGTATTACACGAAAGCACCGAGGGGCAAAGCTGAACGTGTACAGAATCGAACTCAGTTGCCTTTCAACGGTGTTGGACAACGTAATCATCTCTTTTTATACCTATATATGTACCTAAACCATTAAAAACTACATACCTGTCGAAACATGTATTTTGTTGCATCCCCAACATTGAAGTTACAACATACATACAAGTATCAGAATTAATTCGATGTAATATTAAAAAATACACCGTGTTTTCGTAAGAAATGTGTTATATTTTTGCCAAAAATTTAAAGTTCAGAATCAGTTAAAGAAACAGCAGCAGCGTATAAAGAAATTAACAGACACATGGATATTGAAAGTTTTCGCCTCTGAGAAACTTGGTTTTGAGTGGTAAATAACATTTTTCAGTCGCACGTATTAAAATTGTAGCCTGTAGCTCCTATTGGAACAAAATACATCATTATACAATGCTGTGAATATGGCTTCGAATCTTTGTTGGTTTTATTATAAAGGTAGGCGTATGAGTTATAGGTATATAATAATAATAAATAAATAAAAATTACACTTTCACACCCCCGTATTAGAATTCTTTGTGTTGCGGGTGGCATGGACATACACAAACACCCATGACCCGAGAACAATCATTTAACTGTTACATATGTTTACCCCGGCCAGAATGGAACCCGAAACCTCTCGCTCGGCAGGCAGGGTCACTAACAACTGTGCTAAGGAATCCTCAATAAATACGAGCAATATCAAATCAAAACTGTGGAATACATATTATACAATACTTTATAACATTGAAAAGTTGGATAACATAAAAAAATCTCTATTCTTCAGTTGGTCTATTCTTCAGTGACCATCAAGGTCTGATAAAGAGATGCAAAATTTTCATCGGCTACCACGTTATATTAACTAGTCGGATATCAAAACATCTATAATCTACTTTACGGCATCCAATTACGAGTATATTAGCCCTAATCACCCTTTTAACCATCAGCATTACAAAAGCTTCCATCGTTAAGTGGGTACGAGTTCGTAAGAGTATGTAAAAGCCACGCTTATTATTGTAATAAATAATGCGAATATCTGTCTATTTTTCCGATATGACATCGCGTATAAAATATGAAACTGATTTGAATGTTACTTAGCTGGACAGGTTAGGGTCTAATATCTAGTACACTTTGTATGATCGGAAAAAGTAGTGTTACCAAGGAAAAATAATAAGTTACACGCTGATTTTCAATTGTTATTATGGTCGATTAATTTATATACTCTTTCGATGCCGTGCTATATCCTTAGTCCCAAAATAAACATATTGTCAGGTGTTTAGCACTATACCCTGTACAAGTTAGCTTGATCTATTTGACAGACGGGCTAGTGATGGGAAACAGAAAATATGTAGTGGTCCAAAAAATAACGTTTTAAAATACTTGTAACTGTGACGAGATGGTGTGTGGCTGTATTATGTGTGAAATTCTTTATTGAAATAGACATATAAAACATTGGGTAGATAAGCGACGGTGGGTCAATATTCATAAATAAGTAAAAAAAAATTCAGAACCTTCCATAAAATCGACCACGTGATCGAGCAGTTTTCTATGGGAGGGTCGAATTTTTTTTTCATTTTTCGACCCATGTTTCTTTGGAAAAGTTGTTTAGTTTCATGGTCTGAACCACCTATTTAAATTTGACGGGAGGTCCAAAAATAACCCTGTATGTAAAAATGAAGGTTGAAAAATAAAATAGTTTTATCAATATTTGTATCAGATACTACCTGTAATTCGTGTCCCATCTGTCCGACCGATGTAACATTGTACAAAGGTCTATGATTTTCAGTGTTCCCATTTAAATTTTACTTTGAAGCAATAAAAAATCTTAATATTTTCGGAAACGCTTGAATCTTTAGGAACTTTTGTGTTATATGTATTTTTTAATATTTTTACAATTTTTAAAATCATTAAATTAAGAAAATAATATGTTCGTCATTGCAAAGTTATGTCGATCAGAAAAATTTACATCTGTCGAAAAGATCAAGCTAACTTGTACAGGGTATACCTAACACGCACTACGTTTGACCTGGTGCAGCATACACGGGAAGGCTCCGTTAATTTGAGATTATTTATTATTTCTTTATGGTTTTTTGAGTTATTCTTACTTGGTAATCTCGATTATGTTTTATTTATTACTGTAAATGTATAAAGATTACCTTAGTGGAAAAGAAGAAGTGATCATAAGAAATAAGTACTTAATATCTCTAATCAAGATAGTTCCTTATATTTAAACTATACCAAGACACGTGGGCCAATAAAAACGGTCTAGTACATTTGTTCGTATTACTGTTTTATTTATTGTGTGGAACTAGTGTACCAGTAAATTTAAATGAAATGAAATTATAATGTTATACTAATACTATTAAATTAGTATGAATCTACTTTGCAACAATCATCCAGTACAATGTGAAACAGTGTACTTTTAAACATGCGTAGCACCTTCGTTTTTTCGTGAGTTTCTGCTAAGTAACGCCTGATACTATTAACTATACCTATTGAGAGTTATTATTCTACGATATCACTACATAGAATAAAATATTCTCTGGCTGTTTGTTTCAACGCGATATTCTTAAATAAAACTGTATAGATTTTATATAACTTTTACCAACAAATAGAGGGATTTTCGCGGAACGTTTAAATGTACGAGGCAAAAATTAAAATTTTGTTAAAGACCTGATAAAACGATTAACAACTGTTTTGAATGAGTATATGAAATTTAAGATAATATATCTCAAATGAGTTTGTTAAAAATACAAGTTGTTTGAAACAAAGCTATGTTCCACTGTCTTCTTAAAATATGTATCATTTGAACCTATTCATACCTTATTTGATCGTTGTTTAAAATTTACACTAACAATAATAGATATAGGGTACCAAAGGCGTGTAAAAAAGAAATTATATGTATGTATGCATGCATAAAATAATTTAACATAAATCCTCGTTAAAAACAATTATTCCATTATATTTTTATGAGAAATAACATGACAAATATAACTGTAATTGAAAACACGATAAGAATAATTTCGCTGTAATCATTAATTTATGACCTTTGTTAATACGGTTGTTTCATTAGCCATTCTTATCAGGAACGGTCGCAAACTCGCGAGTAATTTATTCGATATACAAAACTGTTTTACTCGGGGAGAAATACCTCACCAATACCTACTTCAATAAATTATTATTGAAGTGGGTTTTGATCTTTTTAACATGACTTGTTATATTAACAATAAAATTACATTACTCTGTGATGCGAACGAAGTATCGCACGTCATCCTGTTACTTGTCATATTATGTGATACTACACATGTTTATTATCACTATATTACGGTTCCGTAAGCTTAGTTCGCAGTGAAGTGCCGAGCGCGGGGTCCCGAGTTCGATACCTGGCTGGGGCAGATATTTATGTGACGAACAAATGTTGTTTCCCAGGTCAGGGGTGTTTGTAATGCAAACAGGTAATCCTAGTGCAGGGTGTTTGTGTGTGTGTGTGAATGTTTAGTTATTTAATGTTATTTTTATACTGTACACTATATTATACTAGTATCTTAAAATTTTACTACTTATTAACTTTCTATACGTATGTTATTATTTTATATAATAATAATAATTAATGAGCATTAAAGTAGCGTGGTGGAGTACAATTCAGACCTAATTAATTATTTGATACTAAGCTTATTTGTGACTAAGCTAAGGCTACGTAGCAGTAGCCCGGTGATATGAACTGTCAGGGAAACTCTAGCTGGAAACCTGCACGCACCTCGAATTTTTAAAATTATATGGGTAAAAAAAATTGGAAAAACATCCTGAGGAAACTTGCCTGCGACTTCTCCATAATGTTTTTAAAGGTGTGTGATATCTGCCATTCCACAATAGCGCTACTGGACTCCTAAGGCTTATTAGGCATCCTTAAGGCTAATTTAGCACTATTCTTCACCTCTGTCTTGTGAACCCGAACTCATCAATAGGAAAATTGTGGGTTGTAATGATAATGGTCAGTGATTTGCTAGTGACTTGAGCCTCTGATAGAAAGCTTTTAAAAGTTGCTTACTACGATTTTTATGACTAATAAATTTACATAGGTGTGCTAACAAGATAATGATATATACAGGGCGAAGTGACCGCCCGACGTCTCTTGATTATTTGGACAAAACTATCAACAAATACCTAATGGTATTTCAAAAAGTTTCCGTTAATTTCTTAAAAAATATCCTATTTAATTTTGGGTAGATTTTATATCTGGAATAGATAAACTAACTATACTAACAACTGGAAATTTAAAAAAAAATAAACATAATGAAAATTAATGTAAAAACAAAAAAAAATATTTTGAAAATAGTGCAGCAAGTCGGGTTTCTCTACAAAAAAAAGCTAATAAAAAATTACTTCGATAAGACCTGTATTTTAATCGTATTTGTTGATAGTTTTTTTCACATAATCGAGAGACACCGGGCGGTCACTTCGCCCTGGGACACCCTGTATTTATAACCAAAATAAAAAGGAATATTTTCCATTCCTTAGATTTTGAACGGACCTTAGTATTTGAAATTACTTGATAAATATTTCAGTTCCAATCTTACCAGTTGACATCTTACTCGTATGTAAACAAATGGATACAGCGAAAACATGCGTTTCGTGAATATAGCAAACTTTACATATTCTGTTACCGACGTAGTTGCGGTTTTTACCATAGTGAGTAAATATTTGATGTCTTTGTTTGATATCCCTGGCTTGTTTCGCCTCTATTACCAAAGAAACTAGGAATAGCACTTATAAAGAACATTAAGATTTGATCCGGTTGAACTTATTAATACGGCTGGGATATTATTTATTACGAGTATGGTCATATTAGATTTTTATCAACGAAGTTTCTACTCACTGATCTGTGAAAGTTACTTTATGGAAGATAAGCAATTTTCAACTTTTCTTCTATTGATGAATCCAAACTCCATTCTCCAGATGTAATTTGAAAAAGTAAATGTAATGTAAATTTTAATAGCATCAAAATTTGTTTGTTTTGTTTCATAAAATGTAAAAAATTTGTAAGCCATAATTTATTAAGATACATATTATTTTAATATACATCAAGTTTGTAGGAACATAGGTAAAAGTATTCTATTCGCATTCTATAAAATGCATTTCATAGATTGGACTTGGGGGAGTACTCCATGTTATCGGCAAATGGAATTATCAGCTGTTTCGGCCAGATACTGGAAAGAGCCTTTAATATATTACGCCAAAGGGAAAAACCAATGCTGCCACAATGTAGGACACATTATTTTTACTGGTCATTACCCTGGTGGGTATCATTAAGAGTCAATTAAATGTACCTACATAAATTGATAATAATGATCGTACTATTGCTCGTCTTCTTTATTGTTTCTGTTTTTCATATTGATTTTGTGTGTTTCTAAAAGTTATAGCGGGATGGTTATTTAAGTTAATTTTACTTTAAATGTTATGTTCTATTATGAAATTATTATGCCATAAAATTCCATATATCAATATAATAACCTATAAGTGGGTACCGACTCCTCTGTGAGGGTAAATAACACGTAATGTTATATGTATTATGTAAATTTCTTGCTTTGTAGTTTGTTCATTTTAAAACAAGGAATACATTTAATATCCGGCAAGAGCAGGCTGGGTGCATACCTAATATTGTTTGTAAATCTTTAGCGGGTGTCAGACCTTAGAACTGAAATATGTTTGTACCGGATTCGGCGGCGGTGTACGCAATTTAAATGTGGAAGCGTGGCGGCTTCATTCCGGGAGGGTGGTGTTCAGTGTATCCGGATTCAAAAAGCGTATCAGACCGCTCACAAATGAAGGGATTTGAATACACGCCGGCAAATATATTTATTTTATAAATAACTATACTCCTACTTTATAGGCAAAGTATGGCGTATGTACTTATTATTTCTACTATACTATAAAACGGTCAAAAACTGTCTATTCATCTGTCACACTTTATTATCTCGTATTAGAAGTTTTTTTTGTGTATCTTAAGTATCGGTAAGTTAATGCGTATATCATTCGTTATTGACGGTATATACTAATATTAGCGCTTTTACCTTAATCTTCGGCACAATACACTTCACCGACAATTTAAATCTTTAGAGATTCACACTAGTAACTTGAGGCTTGCAAATAATACTCCTTGTTATCACTGCGTTACACTTTATTTTCAACACGTCTTGCTTTCTCGAGAGCTAGCAAACGAATGGCCCATTTCTGTGTTCCCATCACCAGCTTAGTTCAAGACTCGATTTAAGAACGTTAGGTTGTCAACGGAAAGAGTCAATTGAGTTACTGCGACATATATCCGTTTTACTTAGACATTTGACTTACTTAATATCTGTTACACTAAGTAACTAAAATTAATAATAAAATAACTTCGTGACGGTTATAAGTATATTTGTAACTTGTATATTTGTAATTTGTATTATGACTATAAAAAGGTCGTATAAATTTCAGGTAATTTCTACGCAAATGTTATGTTTAAATTTCATTACAACATGTATAATATAGAACTTTATTTTGTGACTTTGATTTGAACTTTTTAAGTTTATTTTATAAAATTTTTTAGGCGTTAATCTTTCTGCTGTACACATGACATTTTTAAAGGAAGTGAACGCGTGGAATCACGTTGATCAGTCACTGCCGATGGCAAAATTTTATCAGGCTCTCTGTACTTCAAACGTCACGTGTCTGGGATATAATGTTTTGAATGTAAGTTGCATAGGTAATCACCATGCTATGTAAAAACTCTATTTCGGGTTAATTTCAAAACATCATACCGCCACACCTACTATTTAACAGCAGAAGTATTTTTTACTATTTTCCAACAAAATGTAGAATTACATCTTTTTCCTCACTGATGGCAATAAGTTTGATTTCAAATAATAAATATAAAACAGGATGAAAATTTTGAAATTTATAGAATGGTATTTCTAAATTTCAAAACTAAAATTCATTACAGATCACAACAAGGGAGATGTCTTCATAAGATATCCTACTTCTGAGTATCTTGCAGATACTATTACTGTGATGATGTGGGAGCTATACCTACTCAATAATACCCTAGGTAGGTATCTGGCATATATTTTGATGTTTTAAAATTCAAAAAAATACCAGTAAATATAAAGTTATTTTATTATTGTTATATGTAATATGCAAACCGGCGTACTATCTTCTTATTGTTATCACAGCACAAAATATAAATAACAATCTTCAAATAGAAATATAGTACAGATGTATTTCTCAAGCGTACATCAATTAACCGCAGGTTTACACAAATGGAACAACGGCAGGATGCTCCGGAAATTCTACTCGCCTTATCCTTTCACGTAGAAAATTAAACGTCCCGCGGCAATATCCGCGGCTCCACGATGTTCGTGGCACCTGATCTATTGCATGAAATACTAAGAAGAGACTCGTTTTTCACGCCTATAAGTGGCAATGAACGAGGAAGCTCAGATACACACAAGAGGCGACGGAAAAGGTTGCTCACTAACGTAATATTGTTATTTATTTTGTGGCTCAGATTCTAACGGGCGCGTTCCGGTTCAAGTGTGGCAACAAGTGATATTATACATATAATTCAGACTTACAAATATAGGGGCCGCAATGTGTACTGAACACCAGCTGACGAATGTAAGAAGCCTCATGCATTCTGACTTCGATATGGTGGCGTGTGTCTATAGCATGGCAGTTAAGTGACCTCCATGTCAAGTTACCACCCTCCATCTAAAATCGATCGTGAAACGTGCATTATCATGTTTCGTTTGTTGTGTGTTTTTAACAGATATTAATACCTACTTCATTCTTGATCGGCCACACATCGGCTACACTCGTGGCAGCAGCAGCGGCAGTAGCAAATTTAGAACACGACTATGTAATTAATATGATAAATAAGTGGTTAGCAAAGTTTCTTTTATGAATTATAATTGCATTTTCCGAAAAGATGTTTATTGTATAGTACATTTCCACTTATTCATGTATATTATATTATATTATATTATATTATATTATATTATATTATATTATATTATATTATATTATATTATATATTTTTTTACTTGTATATGATCTTGAAGAATACTACATATATTTAAACCATTTATAAAAAGTTAATCATTATGTAATTACACCTAACTAAAATATTTATGACTGGATACGTATTACATTTTCTGAAGAAATGAAGTTATTCTCTTGTATTCATTGTACCACGACAGATACATTTTCAGATAGTATAACAGCAGTAACACCAATTATCATGAACCGCTAAATTAATCCGGTTAATTTATATATACTGTGGTTTCGCTCGACTTTATCATTGAAAAGTAGAAATTGTGAAGGTTTCATCTTGTTTCCTTTAAGTCATTTACCCTTTTTAGGATAGAATAATACCACAAAAATTAATATTTTCACATATTAATCGATTAGTTTTTAAAACCTACTGTTGGACTAATTGTCGCAACTCCAATCGGTCTTATGCGCTCTGAACGCTCCTCCTCGCTGATTTTATCACTCCATGTAGTCCTGAAATAGTAACAGCATATTTAATTATATATTTTTAATAACTTTTAAGAGAATATTAAAAATTAATAACCTTTTATAAAAATTGTTGGTGTGTTTTTTAGTGTTGAACTTCTGAACCATTTGAATTATTGAGTTAATATTTATATAATTTATTTGGGTTGCCAAGAACTTTAGTCTTAGTTAAGCTAGGATTTTGAAATGGGTGCTTTAGTTGAGTTAAAAATATGTTAATTTCTTAACCTAAGAGAAGTTTTAATTTACGTTCAGACTCCATAAAAAATAGCACAAATTTTTTATAATTTCAATGTGTACACTTGTCAAGGTTTTTTAAGTTGGATATAAAATATGAACTAAATAGAGGACAAAGCTTGTATTATCCGAAGTGATATAAAATGAAGTCACTATGTAATTAGGAAAAAAACAGTAGTAATAGAATATATGTAGGAATGGCGAATAACAAACACAAGAATAGAAATACAACTTGAAAACATAAGTGCAAAAAATTATACTTGTACGTATATGCGCTATTCTAAATTTCTACTAGAATTAGAATTTAGAAACTTTTTCACTACGACATCGTAGCAAAAGAAATGTAGTAACTAACTTCAATAAAAGAAAAACGGAAAGATAAGATTACAGTTATAATACCTTGAGGATCCATCTATTCTCCATGTATTTTATTTACCCTGCTCAATCAATAGTGTAAATTAAAACTTAATAATTAAGCCACTCTCGATATTCTAGTAGAAGCCGTTGCACGGCTGCCGTATCTACTTGCCGTGTCTACGATGAATATGTTTTCTAATTCAGTATATTTACATACTTTACAAAATTTAAAGTTAATATTAATATGGTCAAACTTAATAGAGTAATCTTTGACTTTTTTACATTTATTGAATCATACACTTCCACGCTCCCCTAGAGTGATTAGAAGTGATACTATTATTTATTTGTAATTATTTATTTATCGCGTCAATTTAAAATTTAGCTACTTGTTATACACTCTATTCAGATGATTCATTCCACAGTATTTATTAATTAACAGTAGTCTTAATGAAATATTTACTTTTTGAAATCTTGTTACAATTTGATTTCTTAGTTTTTTTCTTAAAATAAATAAGTTAATGCTTGACAACAATCCCACCTGATGGAAAGTGGCGATGAAGTCCAAGATGTTGAAAGCACTAACTTATAAAAACCTATTCACTCTTCTCTTGAAAAATCCCACAATCTTAAAATTTAAACTATGATTTTAATAATTATAAACAGTAAATGAATCTTTAATTTTATAATATCTAAGGTGATTACATAAATGAAAGAAGTGTATATAAAATAAAGTACATATTGGAAACGAAAATATATATGTGCTAAAAATTACACGATGTTTAATGACGTCGTACGTCGTCTGTTTATTTCTCTGCCGCCTTCATACAAAAAATGATGCACTGCGGATTCTGCATTTGCATTAAAGCATTCTATTATCCAAAGCCTGGTCCGATATAAAACATCAATAGTTTGCACGATTTTATATGCAGAACGCGTAGAACTATATGTGCATTTGTAGTAGGACAACATGACAGCTTTCAAAAAATGTACATAGAAATGGTATTTAGTTATATATATACAAATATGTGGTACTGTGATGAGACAGTACTACATATTTGTATATAACTTAATACTAATAATATAATATGATAATACTAATAATATAATATAATAGGTACTTACGTTTAAAATGTGTACACATTAATAAATTTGGATGTTAAAGTAAAAATTGGCGGTAATACTAGGAGTGCAGAGATTGTAGATAGTTGAAATATACTTCAGAACGAGATTTACAGCAAATATTTATATTGTTAAATGTGTGCCATATCAATTTTACATTTACTCACTATTGTACTGATAAAACTTGTCAGGCATGTCTTGGAAAAATGTGTGACAGTTATTTCTGCTAGTAATAAAATTCAATTAGTGTAAGATAATAATATTTTTTCGCTTTGTGAAATTCCGTGCGAGTATAAATGCGAATGAAACCATAAATCTGTCTCTGTTAATTAAATATATTTTTCGGATACGGGTGTTGTGTGCGAATTAAACGTCTTTTTAATAACTTCGTAGCTTTTTATTACTTCAACTTCCTGCTCGCGTTGCCGACAAGCAATGGCGCTCTCTCTGCTTTCCTCCTTCCATTCATCCTTTCTCTTTTACATCTCATAGTATCTCACTCACATTCTATACCTCTACTGTTTGCGTCGTAACCTCTCGTTTATCGCCTTACGTTCCGATTATATATATATATTTCATAAGAACCGCTCGGGCACCCGATTACAACCCACGAGTGCGCCCAGTGGCCGCGAGCGCCCCGTGGCGCCCGAGGCCTTAAACCAATGCGGAGCCAAACATCGCTGATGACATGAGGACGATGGTGGATGTCCTTGCACGGGAACTCCGAGCCGCCCGTTCCCCCCACGAACGTCTCCAGGCACTGGTGGACCACCACCAACTTCTTATTGCATTGTAGGATGTCTCGCTTCATCTCCAGGCACCGGTCGAGCGAAACCCAGAGGTATATCGCTTATTAAATTAGTATTAGCGCAGCTGGTTGCGCTGGTAAGCATGAGCATTCACCACCCCCCTCCCGCACATTTCCGGAGGGTAGCCCTTTTCTCCTTGTGTGGGCGCAAAAAAAACCATGACACCGAGTCCAGTATTGGTTTCAGTGATATCGTACAATAATAAACTAAAAATAAACTAATTAATTTAAGTAAATTAGTGTTTAAAACGACCTCTTTAGTTACAGGCCTATAATTAAGGTACAATGCTTCTGTATTCTGACGGATTCTATCAAAGTATTCGATAGATACTCATAAATCCGAATCAGTATTAACAGTTTTATAGGGCACATGGTTTAACTATAATGCCTTTGCGTCATCAGCGCTTTATAATACAGAATCACTGTATCTAAAGATCATCAGAGGATTGTTAATGTATAGCGACAAAGTATCTGCTTGCATAGGTTTCTTAGGGATTATGGTTAAAAAAATAGAGCTTCCGTATGCATCTTAAATACTGTATAATCTCGGCTTAGGAGTTTCAAAACAGTGTGTTAGAACAAAGTATCCGCTACATATTTATAAAACTAATTCAAAATCAGCAGTTCCTTAGGTCCCAAGGTTAGAATACAGTGCCTTTACATCTTCAGGTCTGACGAGTTAGATCACGGTATGTAATAACTGTGTTAATCTTGTTACCCACGTATCGAGTTGATAATTAGCAGTCCTCAAGAATCTACGCAAGACACCCTACCTAATATATTCCCCCTAACAACTTTTCTGTTTATTTTTGGTATGAAAGCCGGTTTTTTGTATTAAACGTAAGAGTTCGATATCTCCTATCCTGAATTTTTTTTTAAATCGATTGATGACTAAACTTTAGCTTTAGTTTTTAGCTTCAAAAAGTCAGCTTATCTTTTTTTAGGTTTTGTTTACAAATTTTCACGTATCCGTACTTAGAAATGTTTTATGCAAACAAAACTCAAACATAGTATCTCCTAATATATGAAATATTTTTTTGGTTAAGTCGTAAACAAATAAATATAATGTAATTTTATTACCTTCTTCTAATATTAGTATAGATATATATTTCCAGAACGCATGTCAAGTAAAACAAGCCAACCATAAATATTCTGGGTAAATAAAATTAAATGTTTCTTTTTTTGAGGGTTGAATCCGCAAAGTAATTTGAATTGCCACGAAGACGGAAATAGCACAATCCTGCAGGAATTGTGCCGCTCATGCATTCAATATAGAGGTAGATGAAATTAGTGAGTTGTAAGGCGCCACCTGTTTCCGGCCGCGGCACTAGCTCAGCGATCCCCGAATCCCACTGACGCTACATTTATTCTTTGCCCCGATGCAAGACATAAGTGGCAAACGAATATTAAGTAATAATTAAATAGAAGGTACTAACTTAATAATTATATATTTTATTTATTAAAACAGGTCTCATTTATTTATTTATTCATTTGGAATGCCAACAGAAAGTACACACAATAAAAATATTAAATTCTCAAGCATTGTAACCTCGCTTATGTGCCTTTCCTCTTATGGGCAGTCACGGCTTATGATTATATATCTTACAGCACAATTTTAATTATCGTTGTTAATTTGACAAATCTAGTTTCATAATAAAAATTACATGTAAATATATGTAAATCCCAATTAATTGATTGTAACAAATTGTCTCATGACCATTTGGTTCTCACTTGTACGAATACTTTGAATACCGATACTTTTCAGTTGAGTGTTACTGTACATTTTTATTCGTAGCATTTAAATTTATAATAATAATATTTATTTTGAAAGAAAAACGTATGGTATCACAAACATTTGAGTGAGATACTATGATCCTGTATAAGTTTAAACGTATAAATAATAAGTGTAAAGTGTTGCAGTGATCAACGTCTTCCATTATAACAGATTAACAAAAACAAAAACAACAACTTCAATCTGAAGAAGGTGAATTTCTTGGTTTCATCTACTATTTTTCACCCTTACGGTGGTATTTTTTCTCCACATTTAACAGGGACCAAATGCGAAGTGAAGATATACTTCATAAAAAAGAGAAATTTTTCAAATCGGTTAATGAATTATGGAATTTAGATATGGAGTAATAACTATAAAAAAAAAACAAACTATTTGAGAACTTCCTCTTTTTTTTTAAAGTCGATTAGAAATAGATACAATACAAAATCCATTTGATCATAAGTATTAATCTGGAATATACTATATACTAATACTAATGGTGGAACGTTACAAAGTTATGAAAATGATAATATAAACATTTAAGCAAACTATAATTGTATAAAACGAAGTCAGACAAACACAAATTGTGTTCATGCTTTTTTGCGTGGGTGCGAGTATATGTCTGATTTATTGCTATACCTACAATATTTTTACAACATTAATAAAATATTTCCGAGAAGACTATTTGTATAAAAATTAATAAAATTATAATTTAACGTTAATTACAAATAAGTGCTTATAACTTTAAACAATGATATTCAATACATTGTAAAGAACAATCGTGGAGATTTTTTATTTACAATTTGTTTTTTTATTTTACCCGCCTGCCTCTCTCTTCCTATTACTTTAATTCCAACGCGAAGCTTGTCTTTGAATAGATTTCGTTAGCGTTGATTGTGATTTCGTCAATTTGTTTTCAATAGACGTTTAACGATATAATATCACAAGACACATTTGATTCAGCCAAAATTTAAAAAAAAAAATGGTTGAAGAAGTGATGATTATTATTTTATTACTGATTTTTAACCTAATGGAAATGAGTTGTTTTTGAGAACAGTTTATTCGGAAAACGGTGCCTGTAATTGATCCTAAAATAATCTGAGTGTAGCAACAATCTTACTTTTAAAATCAATGATTAAGTACTAAGGCCAGCCTAGCGTTTCGCTGAGGTAGGATGAGCTCAGGGCGAAGGATTTAGTTCGCAGGTGTTCCGATTCGAAAATTTATACAATCCTATCTTTATGAAAATTTTTTATATTTTATCAATTATGCATGATAGTTTTGTGGTACATTTAAGCTTTTTATCTACTTAAGCTAACGTTGTACCTCTCATATCTTTTGAAAATTTTATTATAGCTAAACTTTGCTCTCGATATAGAGACAAACATATTTTTTTTGCATTCTTTTATCTACTTCATTAGCGGTCTAGCTGTATACGTATCATCCGGTAACTGTTAAATAGATTTACTTGATAATTGGAGTTTTGCTACTTAATTTATGAGTAATATATCTATCTATACTAATAATAAAATTCTAATTGATCGATTTCTGTACACGAATGATATATGAGAAAAAATATTATTATGGGTCTATATCAACGCAATAGAATCCAAAACAATAGTTGTTAGAATTTTTGTCTGTTTGTCTCTTTGTCTGTGCATTTGTTCCCGCTAATCTCAGAAACGGCTTAACCTATTTCGTTCTGGTTTTCACTAATGTATTTCAGTAAGCGTCATTTAAAATTTAAAGTTTGCTTCATTGCAATCCATCCATATATAAAAAGTTATGAATTACTACATGTATTTCTAATTCACCGAACGAGAAAAACCCAGGCGAATTCAGATGCTATCTTTAAGCGTAAGGTAGTTTTTCCGAAACGAAGAGAGGGCATTTGCTAGTATAGTAATATTTCGACCCCATAGCCCAATTGGTAATGACCCTGCCTGCCGAGTGAGAGGTGAAACAATAACATTCGTATTCATTAGGGATTTAGGAATGTAGGATGTTCATGATTGTTGGTAAACATTTAAATTCGTCACCAATTTTGCGATTGGGAAGTGATTCTATAGAAAGAATTAACAAATACAAATATCTGGGCTGTTGGTTAAATGAGGATTGGGAACCGGATTATGAAATTAGAATAAGAAATGAAATTGCCAGAAACACCTTTCAGAACATGAGGAAACTGTTGACTAACAGAAAAATTAGCTTAAAACTACGGTGGAGACTAGTTAAATGTTATATACTTCCAATTCTTATGTATGGTTCCGAAAGTTGGACACTGAAAAAGAAGTTAATTGATAAACTAAGGGCTTTTGAAATGTGGATCTACACAAGAATGCTTAAAATTAAATGGAAAAGTAGAATATCGAATGTCAACGTTTTACAAATAATGAATAAAGATCTGGAAATTTTGAAAACCGTTAAGAAAAGAAAAACAGCCTAATTTGGATATATATACAGGAACAATAAATATAACTTATTAAAATTAATAACTGAAGGCAAAATTAAAGGAAGTAGAGGTCCAGGTAGAAGAAGAATCTCATGGATTGCAAATATAAGGGACTGATTGCGGGTTAAAAGCACAGATAAGTTAATTAATGTGACTGCTGATAAAGAGACGTATCGACAAATGGTCGTCGACCTCCTTGATGGAGATGGCACATGAAGAAAAAGAAGGAATGTAGCTAATAAAATTCCTATAAAATGTAATCTCTCAAGTTAGGGTTGGACATAATCTCTGTAAAACAAATGACTTTGTACCAGTAACAAGTTTTATTTGATTATTGTAGTATATGTAGTAATAATAACAAAGGGCATATAAAACTAGTTATCTAAATATTAATGATAAATTAATTATTTTATTGTTATTCATGCAGCAGCGTTGGATATATATTGATATTAAAAACGTTCTGATCTGTCTAAAAATTTACGCGATCTCCCATAGATAGCAGACTCATCTGACAGGAGAGTATTTTATTGGACGGCTGAAATCATTTTGAAATTCGAACGAAGAGTTCACACCTCGTGTAAAGATAACGGCTCTATCTCATTTTACGCCAGTAATTATATTTGTACCTAGCAAATTACCCTTGCTTCATTTCAGAATAACTACGCCTTACGCTTAGAAATAGCACGTGCATTGTTTTAGGACTATGAATTAGAAATATGTTAATTTATAACATTTATTATACAATTATACAATTTATAACATACATATCTCGGCCAAGTATGTTTTGTTTTCTTGTATTTACAATTAACTATAATTGAATCCTAATAAATAGATGGTAAAGAGCATTAGCTTAGAAAAAAATATATGATAAATAATATAATTAAATAATTTCATAAACCGTGAGCAATTCATAAATTTAGAATGTAGATCTATGGATTTTATGAATCGCTACATACTTAAGTGGTAAAATTCCAATAAAAATAGTTAAAAATAGCAATATATACAATTTGATTGAAAGATAAAAGAAATCTTATACATATAAATATGTACAATATCTATGAATAGATCCTCTGAAATTCTTGAGTATTTTCAAACGTTTTTATGAGGGACATTAGAATGTGAAATAGACGCTTCATAATCTTTAAAAATTCTTGGTTTGTAAAATGTAACTGTACGTAAAATGTGTACTTTGTAAATTAGTGAAGAAAACTTGAGGTTAAATTACTTGAGAAATAAATACAATTAAAAATTAGTTTGATTAAAATATAGCGAGGAGTTTTTACAGTATGCAATATTTACTATCATTCCTTTTTTAAGTTTAGCAACTTTAGAACTTCTTTTTGATTTTTATGATATGACTATGAAATATAAACATATATTTTTAACAAATTCAATAGATTCCATTTCATATTCCGAATGCATAGTCCAACACGCGTTGATTCATGTTAACATCGAAATAGCATTAGATTATGCCGTTCACCTAGACTCCTAGAGTTAAGTTATATCTGTTGCTCATGGATATTCTCAATAGTCTTTGATCATCACACATTCATAATGCCTATTATTTAATTTGTGTAAAAAGTTTTATACAGCGGTGCCTATCAAATGCCAGTCACTATTCATATATAGAGTAAATAACCGTGACAAATTTTTACACCGCCTATAAATGCAACAGTTACAATAGTAAAGTGTCGTGAAGTATAAATGTTCTCAAAGTAGAGTCCGCGGCGTTTGCAATCACATAAAACACCTTTGTTGTATTTTGCTTTCTTACTGAATTTCTTTGCAGCTGACTTTGACATCTGTAACGTTTTAAAAGTGTCGTATACAATGGGAAGTAGTAGTTTGAATGATAGAACGATTTTAGTTTCTTTTAATTTCCTCAAAGTATTTAGAAGAGAGGTAGCTTGAAAGGGACATTTTTGTTGTTAAAGTTCTAGTAAATGATAGAGATAATATTTGGAATAGGTTAACATCTAATAGGAAGCCTCCATTATCATACTATTGAAATAAAATGGAATACTTGTCATTTCTTAATTCTTAATTATTTATTTCCGTGTCTTAAAAAAATGTGTGTTTTGTCCCTTTCATAAATTTGCTGTATTGAAAGGGACACAATAATTTATGAAATGGACATCTAGTATTATTAAAGAAAAATCACTTTATATATTGCTACCCATGTTCTAAAAATAAAAAATACGTATACAATGACTTTATAAGTAGGTGTATATGTTTAAAAATCAAATTTAAAAGTAAGTAAAACATTTTATTTCTATAATATGTAAGTTAAACAGAAATCAACATTATTGTAATGTTTTCTTAGACATACCGAACTTGAAAAAAAAACTTTTCTTAAAAACACAATCAACAGTTTCCTTAATTAACAAAAAATGCAATTCGTATGTTAATTAAATAAATCTTATTATTTTTTATTTATTTTATTTTTTTTACATAAAATAATATGTGAATTATATTATGTAAAAAAATAGAATAAATAAAAATAATAAAATTAATTCAATTAATATATATGTATTTTAAAATGAAGTTTACTGACCTTTTATTATCGTATATGTAAGACTCCAGCCTATTATAAATAGTGGGTAAGAACCAAATAATTAATCACAGCACTTAAGAAAGCGTTTCGCAATTATGACAGAAAAAATACTTTTCAATGCCAAAAAAACATTCGCACGGCTCCATCATTTTTGAAAAGACAGGAGTGTGATGTTAGAAGTAAACGAATGTGAATCAGAGTGAGATACGACAACAATAGTTTTGACAAGAATTTTTTTTATTTTGCCAGTTATTTAAATTGTCCCTTTCAATACGTGTCCCTTTCATACCACTTCTTCCCTACATATAATTTAAAGTTACAAAATTAACAGTAACTCATGAAGCGAGTGAATATACCATAGATATCTCTAGGTCTAAGTACTTTACCAACAAAAACCTAGTAGCAAAAGTACCTGAAATATATTTAATGTCATTTAAAGTATTTAAGCCAAATACTGCTTGTCGTTTTTTTTTTGCGCCCAGAAGATGGAAATGGGCTACCCTCCGGAAAAGCGCGGGAGGGGGGTGGTGAATGCTCATAGCATACCAACGCAGCCGGCTGCGCTGGTTATGTGGGACTCCCGAGAAACCTAGGGGCCTACCCACTAAACACCACCCGAGTTGGCTTTGGCCTTGTGGCCTATAAGCCTTCATCTGAAGCGACCCATCCTTAGAGAAGGAAAGGGTGCTAGCGGCACTCCCGAGGGAGCATACGCTTGTTGTTAACACTGAAGGTAATGTCGAATGGAGAGACTATGTGGCATCTTAAGGATGCTACTAACTGTTATTATTTGAGTTTTTAACTATGGCTGCCAGGCGGCAGTCCAAGTCCGAAGATAACTTGTCAGGGGGATCTGTGAGAGCGTTTCTTGGCCTCCGGATTTGATGGCCTGTAAGACTAGGGGCGGTGTTATCCGCTGCCTGTCTGATTAGTGGGTTCGAGTGTTCCTCTGAGGATCTGAAAAAAGTAATGCAATATTCTTTAAAAGATTTCTGGATTGTCGGGAGTTGAAGATCGAAGTGCAGGTCGGCGTTCCTCACGCACCAGCGAGCGTTGGTTGCGATCCTGCAAAAAAGGTTTTGAACAATCTGGATGGGATAGAGGACTTTGGAATTGGCGTGTGCGAAGACAGGGGCGGCGTATGACATCACCGGCCGTATGCAAACCTTGTAGAGCGTTCGCTTGCTTCTGAGGGACATCTTACTGTGCCTTCCCAACAGACTGTTGAGTCGGCCCATATAAAATCTGGTGGAGTTGGTGACTTTACGAACGTGCGGTCTGAAGGTAAATCTGGAGTCGAGAGTTACTCCTAGGTATTTGGTAGTGGTTTTCCACGGAACAGGGGTGCCTAGCAAACGGATATTTGGGGCGTCTTGTCTATGTCTGGTCTTGTAGTGAAAACATACCGCGGAGCTTTTCTCCGCGTTGACTTCGATTCGCCATTTGGTGAACTAGTTTCCTAGCTCATTAACTGAGTGTTGGAGTCTGAAGAGGACTGAATCTAATTTCTGCGATTGATAATAGAGGGCGGTGTCATCTGCGAATAGTGAGAGTTGTACGCCGTTTTTAGGGATAGGTATGTCGTTCATATACGTTAAAAATAACAGGGGTGCGAGTACCGAGCCCTGTGGAACCCCAGCCGCTAGCGGGAATGGGGAGGAAAGTACTCCTTCGTGTCTGAAACGAAAGGAGCGGTTTTGGAGATAGGAAGCGACTAATCGAACAACGCGATCTGGCAGACCTAGGTAATGGAGTTTATAAAGGAGCCCTCCGTGCCAAACTCTGTCGCAAGCTTTGGCAACGTCGAAGAAAACCGCGGCTGTGCGTTTACTACTGTGTTGCAAGCAGGCATTAAAAATGAGAACTAAAAGAGAAAGAACCTGCTCGGGAAAATGTTTAAGCGCGACGTTAGAGATGCCGTCGGCTCCTGGCGCTTTGCGGGGTTTTAAACCCCGGATGATGTCTTGGACTTCATCAACGGGAACAACGATGGGCTCAGCGGTGACAGGGAGTGAGTTCTTTTAACGGACCTCATCCTCTATTGATTCTATGTGGGAAGGAGCGCATGGTTGCGAACTCGATGAGCATTGAGAAGCTATACTGTCAGCGAAACATTCGGCTTTATCTAAGTCTTCGAAGGCGATACTGCCATCGGGACGCGATAAAGGCGGGGTGAGAGGTTGGGCGCCTACTCGGAAGCCTTTCGCCACCTTGTAGAACGCCCGATGGGAGGGTATGATCCCCTCTATGAGGGAGTCCCAATTGGAGTTCCTCACTTCGGTAAGACGAGAGCGAACACGTCGCTGGAGAGCGTTGGCACGCTTCCTATACGTTGGGGTGGCTAGAGTGCGGCTCTTCTCAGGGCTGCATTCTTGGCTTGAATAAGATTCCTAACATCGAGTGGTAGTTTTCGGTTTGGCACCTCGACTACACGCTCGTTGTCACGGAGAGATGATTGTACTAAGTGAGTTAGAGAGTTGACCGCTGAGTCTATCTTTTCCGTATTGACGAAGTAGTCTGAGTTGATAGCCAGTGGTGAGCCGGCGGCATCGAGACCTGCTACGAGTGATTTTTTATAGCCTTCCCAGTTGGTGAAGGTTTTAGTAGAAGTGACTGGTTCGGTGGCATAAGGCCCGAGTTTGAGAGAGACCGGCCGGTGGTCAGAGCCTAAGTCGTTGAGCGTTTCGATCGCCCTTAGATTGAGAGCGACTCCTTTAACTAACGCGAAATCTATGATGTCCGGAGGAAGGAGTGCTCGATCCGGGTAATGAGTAGGGGAGGAAGGACAAAGGAGATCGACGTCCCGAGTTGCTATGAATTGACTGAGTTTGATAATATTCGCGTTGGTCGATCGACACTTCCAATCTGTGTGTTTGGAGTTGAGATCTCCAAATAAAATAACCGAGTCTCTTAGAGAGAGTAGGGCCTCTAAGTCCGAGTTTAAAAGCGGAATTCCCGACGGATTATAGACTGAGGCTATGATCAGGGACGGATGCCCAGTCATACCTAGCATGCAAACAGTGGCTTCTAAGTTAGTGAGTGTAGGAGTCTCAATAGGGGAACAGTGGAGCGACTTTCTAAAGTAAGTAGCGGTGCCACCGCTTGCGCGGCTTCTGGCGCTGCCAGGGCGTCTGTCGGTTCTGTCGTTTCTGTCGTTGCGTATAAGGTTGTACGAGGGAATTGATAGGCCCTTGGTGTGGGCGGATTTTAAGAAGGTTTCTTGAACTAGTAGTAAGTCAGTAGCGTTGTTGCGAACGAATTCCTTTAATTCAGGGATGTTGGGGCGGAGGTCACGAGTGTTAAACGAGACGAGCGAGATGCCCTTGGGTTTGGTACGACCGGTGTGACAGGAAGGCGCACTGAGTGCTTGGGCCATTATAACGATGTTAATAGATGGCTGTGCTCAGCGAGCGCTAGGAGGCGCTGCTGTGGTGTGGTTGCCGCCCGTATCTTGCGAGCCAGGATGGAAATTTTCGCGATGTCGACGTTTTGAATGACATCGTAAACGAGTTTCATGTCCTCGGCCAGGGACAACTTGCCCTCTGGTTGCATGGTGTTTGAATTGCGAGGTTCCGCCTGTTACCGGTCGCGCGGGGCGGCCGGGGCAGGGCGGGGAGCAGCTACGGGTGTCGCGGTAGTGTCGGTGCGTCTCCACGAGTTGAAATGCTCGGGTCTAGGCGGTGCGGTAGGCGTCCTCAGAGAAGGGAAGTTGGCTACGGTGTTCGGTGGAGGGCCAGGTTGGATGTTTCTCCAAGACTTCCTTGCGGCAGTCCTGGATGGGACGGGGCGGGGAGCTTTGGGGCAGCCACGGTAGTTGGCCGGGTGGCCGGCTTGGCCGCAGAGAACGCAGGCTGGAGGCGACTCCGAGTCGCGTGTGCGCGAGCACTCCTTCGTGCTGTGGGGCTCCAAGCACTTAACGCACCTGGGGTTGGCGGAACAGTTCGCCGCTGCATGGCTGTAAAGCTGGCAGCAATGGCATTGACCGGGGAAGCCGTGTTTATGCGGGGGTTCTACTTTAATAAAGGAGAGACCACGTATGGTAATGTCGTCCCGGAAAATGTTCCGGGACTCGGGAGTATTGGATAGGATGGCTAGAGCCAGCGGGTATTGTCTACCTGTGTACATTTTGTGTACAGCTTCGACGTCCTTGGGCGACTAGGTCGGCGAGGATAGCTTCATTAGGAAGCTCAAAGGGGACTCCACGAAGGACGGCACGCACTTTACGCTCTTCCGGAAGAGCGTATGTGTGAAACGGGATCTTGTTAAGAGTGAGTAGCCTCGTTAGGGCTCGGAAAACATCTGTGTTAGGTGAGGTCACCTTGACTGTTTCGCCAGTTACCTTGGCGTGGGTGTAATAAACTTTGCTGTCGGCGCACAGCTGAGTGACTAATAGCCACTTGGATTTATCCCGGACAAATACCGGTGGCGGGGCCTTTACTTGGGGAGGGACGGGTGAGCAACGGGATGCCGGTTTCATGGGAGGGAGTTGTCTCGAGGAGGACGGGGCGCTGGTGTCGATGGACATGAGCGGGACGGGCTGGGAGGTGGAGGGAAGGGTAGGTTTTCCCTCTGCGGACGCCTTCGCGATGCGTTTGGTGAGGCGCTTAGTGCGCTTGCTCTCGAGCGGCTGGAAGGCCTGGTCGTCGGACTGTGACGGAGTAACGGTACCGTCGTCGGATATATCGTGAGACGAGTCATCGGACTCGATTGGTCGTTTACGCGACGAGAGTGAGTTCGCGTCGGAGAATTCTATATCATGGGCTGGTGAGGCGTCAGGGGACGCGGGTGAGTCTGTCTGTGGTGTTATCGCGAGGGCCTGGATGACTGCCTTCTCATCGAGAGGCGCTTTCATGAACGGGGTCAGGACTTCTAGGAGGCGATGGACGAGACCTAACTCGGATGGATTCATCCTCCTAGCAATACTTCCCTGCCGCAGCAGGGAGTGGAGCGAGAAACGAAAAAACGGAATCTAAAAACGAAAATGGAACGAACGAGACTACGAGAACAGTGACTATCCCTAGCGGAAATAGCCACTAACCGTCACCCTGGGAAGGCCCAGTGCAGTGGGATCGGGTCTCCGGTTTCTCTCAGTCCGAGAGGACGGAGAAGCGCACCGGGTCAACGCTAGCTGGCTTCGTTGTCACCGTTAGGTATCCACCAACTCAAACGCGAAAATACGAATACTTAGTTGATGCCAACACAAAATGACACTAAAAGGCAACAATTAAGTCGCGGTCGAAACGAGTATCGACGACACAGGAAATGACAGTCGAAAAATGAAGATGACTTACTCGAGAGTATGTCGGGTATCCGTCTGCTACGGGAGCAGAATCGGAAGTGACGACTGCTTGTCGAGCAGTTGTTAGGTTAAATACTGTCACATACTCTGTCTTTGTCTCGTCTGTTTCATCTAGTCTGATTTTGTGATTGTTCTATGAACATAAGATAAATTGTCACCGATTGTTGTCATTTTGAGGTTACGTTTTATCTATAAATGAGTCTCACAACTTGGGTCGGTATTGTACAAGTCTTCATCGTCACCGTCAGAGAAACACTCAATACACTAACCGCGATTCGCGTGTCATTTAATCCTATCGACCTTCGAATCTCAAACAATTCGTTAATGTCATATGATGAAACATTATACTTACGTGTAAGGCGATAGTAGCAATCTACTTCCCGTATCGATTTGTCCCTTGAGATACTAATTTAAACCCTTTTGAATATATGAGACGAAAAGTTGTTGGCCCCGCTTGAAAACGAGTAGGTAATAAATACCCATAGTTCGCTAGCTCAATGTGTATAATTTTGGTGCGCACGAACACATTCTATTTCGTGCGAAGTGTGTCGCGTGATTAAATTGACATTAATTTATGTGGGGCTTCACTTCGTTTACAGCTGTGACAGTGGACACTTGTTAAGAAAAAGTTGCATAGAATTATGGGTCCACTTACTGTATTTCAACTTGAGAATGATAAAAGCTACGAACATAGCTTTTTCTGTTATTAAGTTCAGGATTTATCATGAGAGAAAGAAAGAAAGAAAAACGTTTATTTCATATAAAACAGCGAATGACAAAAAAAATTATGCTTACAAAAAGAGAAAGAAATTAAAACAACAACAATAAATACCTAAATGCTATCTTATGCGAAAAACGAAAGCACTCAGCTTTGCTGCGGTGGTGCTTAATCCACAACGCTGATTTTCAGTGCATCCGTTTGCATCATCAGATCAACTTGATAGTACTGTACTATTAGACCGTCATGCACTTGTCAAGTTTATAAGACTAAACGTAGGATTAGATTTAATTGAATGAAGTCAAAATATATAAAACCAATAACCTACACTCGCTTTCCTTTTGGAAATGCCGTGGGAACACATCTATTTCGCAGGAAGAAAACTAACTTAGCATTAACAAATCCATACAAATAGAAGTCATGACATAGACGTGGTACAGTTTGCCAATATTAGATGTGCATTGAACATCATTGCTGGCGTCATAATCATACATCTTCGCGGACGGATAATTTGATAATTCGAGCAAAGTCAAGTATCCCAAGTTTTAATTGTTTAACAATTATTACAAACGAAACGTACAACAGAGGTACGTCCAGTGCGGTTAAAACACAAGTGTTGCCAACTAAAGCCCCTGTCACTTAGTTAGGCTTCGTTGTAGAACGAACGAATTTTCTATCGATAACAATGTCTAACTATATTTAAATTTCCAAAACATATTCGATGTACAGATACCGTTATAATTTTATTATACATACATAATATTAAAGCGTGTTAAGTGTAAAATATATATTTCGGTCGCAGTCCGAAATGTATCAGTGAAGGCTTCAGTGTCGCATATTTGTTGAGGCAGTAGTAATCATTTTCTATCACTTGACTGTCCGGTCGTTTGTCAGCTGTTGCTATTAAAATTATTCTTTTCAATATTGAATTATTAAAGTTTTATACATTTATAATTTACAAGTTTTCACACTTTAGTTTTTTGAATAAATTGTAACAGTTTTTTTTCTTATGTCAATAACCGACAAACGAGCAGACGAGCCACCTGATGGTAAGTGGTCACCGTTGCCCATGGACATCAACAAAATCAAAGGCATCACTGATGCGTTGTCGGCCAGCAAGAGAAGAAGGTAGGAAAGAAAGTAGTGACTCTCAAGCCCCCAGCCGGTACACGACAAGTCAATGGGCGGCTGACTCAAGCAGGAGGATGGTAGCTAGCCAGGCAGGCTTCACGGAAAGATACCAGTAATAATATTAATGACTTAATAATAATACTGATAATATAATCCGTACGCGAAGCCCTACCACCAAGCAAACTAGTTTCAGTCGCCTTTTACGACACACTGTTCTGCCAGCATGGATTTGGGGGCAGTATTCTAGGCCGCCCCCATTACGGCCAATTTTTCCATATGTTTTGAGTTTAAACCAAATGTTATTTTTATTTAAAGAATCAGCTGAAACGTGATGTTTTTCGAAAAAACGATAAATTACCCACTTATTGAGTTTCAGCATCAGCTATCGTGTTCAAGTAGCTGACATAGAGTAGGTTATAGATAGATAGGTAATCTTTAAACATTTTAATTTTTAACTTAAACATAACAATAAAAAATGTAAAAAAAATCTGGCCTCTACATTCACGTGCAAACCAAGCTGATCTCGACAAATACAAAACCAGCTGTTCATTGAAGTTTCTGACGATTGTCAGTGGCTATGTTTCCGTAAATTTATGTTCAGAGTTTCAGTTTTTAGTTATACATTTCGTTACTTCATTATGTAATTTATATCATTATTCATTATTGAGGGATGCTCCTTTAAACATTACTCATACAAAGAGATTCCTATTGTAAAGAAGTATATATTTTAGTAAAGATTAGATAATCATTTAAAACTTTTAGAACGACAAGACAATTATCATTAATGTTGCTGATACGCAATCCCTGTTACACCCCTTAGTACAAAAATTGTGTCAGTAATTTTCATCTATACTAATAATAATGAGAGAGAGCAAATTTTGTTAGTTTGAGTGTAAACACAAAGTAAATTCTTTTAATATTTGTAAGATGTTTTATTCCAGATAGACAAAGGCTATAACATATGTATATATAAAATAGCTAAAGTCATGATAATATTTCGCGTTGTTTTATACTATTTATAGATTACTATGCAATATACCTATGTACGTAATATCGACTAAGATAGATAATTGTTCAATCCCAATAAAGTCGTGGCGGACTCGTAGTTAATCCCTATAATAATTGCCTATTTTGTTTGAAATATTTAAAAATGTGTCTCGGTGAGTCAGTAGTGGGACACCACTCCCTGCTTGGCCGACACCGCGTCGACGATACCTTTAGAGTAAAGAATGTCCATATGCAGCAGTAACCACTTCCGACTTCACGACGCCATCGCGACTTAAACGATGCAGAAGTGCCGCAAAAGTAACCGTGTATAACTCTAATAAGATTTTAAAAGGGTGGAAACTTAGTACCTCACTTAATAGAAACTCTGGACTTGTCATATAACAAGGGGATGTAAGGGGCTCCAACCTTCCTTTAGTCCAAGACAACCTCCTCTGCTCGTAGTTCACCCTCCTGATCAATGGACGAGGCTATGCCGAACGGTCTCTCATGTTCAAGGTCACTGGGTTCTGTACCACCCAGTTTAATCCCGACAGTAATTGCATGCTGGTAGTGTATTTTGTCCGACTAACTATGTAGCTACTAACTTTTCTAAAATAAACCGTGAAATTTTTCATACGCGTTCCGACCGTAGTGTCGGAAGGCTAGTAATAATGCGGGTCCCTCGCTTACTTTTCGGTCGGCAGCACTTCGGTAATGCCTTTGGTGTTAGTGAAGTCTACGGTTGACGGTGACTATTTACGACACGTACCACGTGTACAAAGAAAGTACCTTCTACACTGTATTGGGAAAAAGTGGACTTTTAGGAATTGAATAGATTTATTGTATTTTCGGCTGTGAGTTGTGTGTCAGTCAGTGTTAAAACATTTTATTACGTGCCAATGTTTCACGAGTAAGACGTATAAAAATGTACAAATACGCTAATATTTTACACATATATGTTCAAGATGTTATTCGTAATTCAACGATAAGTAGAAGTTAAAACATGTACCAGGAAACAAAAAATTCAACAAAAACACCCGAGCGTAAACAAAAAAAGATGTTACTTTCTTGATCTTCGTTTGTTGTATAACGATTATATTTGTTTTCTATCTCGATTTAATTTTTATTTTTTATGTCAGTAGCCGACAAACGAGCGGAGGAGTCACCTGATGGAAAGTGATCTCCGTCGCCCATGGACATCAGCAAGACCAAAAGTATCTGATGCTTTGTCAGCCAGGAAATGGGAACGTAAGAAAGAAAGTAAACATAGATAAAAAAATGCTATTATGTGCAGAGTTCCCGATAGTGTACGAGTATACGAGAATTCGATTAAACTTTGAAATTTATGTTCCTGTTTATCTTTCACATCTCGTTAACTTGTAATAGATCACACTAGTGTTACGTTGATAACATTAATTATTGTTTATACTAATTGACAGGCATGGACAATCGAATACCACAAATTTCTTACAAATTTACTTTGTTTCCTTTCTTTTGTAGACTTATCCGCTACTGAAATGAAAGTATTCATGAATGATCTTTAATTTGACTTCAGAAAACACAAATGTTACTTAATTAGGCGTTTCAGACTTCTTATTTTCAGCCCTTTTTATTCTTTTAAGGTTGAATTTAGGTTTGAAAATTTTTGTAGTAGGTACTATAAATTATAATAGATATACATATTTAATTATTAATAACTACAAAATGTTTTAATAAAACTTCTATGCTGTGTTCTTTTCAATTTGGCAGAATTTTACATACGGGACGGGTAAAAAAGAATAGTTTCTGAAAATCAGTAAAAAAATTTAAATGTTACTTATATAAACCTCTAACTGGTTTGAAACCATATCAGTACAATTTCTCCGATACTTCGTTTTAAATCAATGCAAAGCATAGTATCATTTACTATGGACTCTAGATGGCATTAGAACCCAAAAGTAATGATCAAAGCCATAGGAATATTGTAAGCTGGTTTCCGGTAACCTGCTGTAGCTATAGCTTTGAAAATATCTCTCATATGATAAATATCGCACATCGACACACGTAGAGAAGATCCATACATTGAATATAATGCTCCTACAATCCTAAAGTAATCGCGATGATGTTAGAAATTAAAAATTGGTTGCATGAAGTCTCAGGGCCTCTTTCTTTATCTCAGGGCGCGTCTACCACGGGCTCTTGAACACAGAATTTGGGGAGAAGAATTGCTTTACATGTGTTTTTCCGACAAACTTGCTTTAGCATGAGGCCAAAAACTACACATGCATGGCATTTGGGAATAGCTTAAAACATAGACAATAGTTTATTAGCTTAAATCTTTGGGATACCAAGAGCATTAAATAATACGAAGAAGTCCATGCATTTTCCACTTTTTTCTTCGAGTTATATATACATTCTAGGTCAACAATTTTAAGATGATAGGTACGTCTGTCGGATTTCATTCTAATTAAATATAGAATATAAAAAAAGTTTCAACGCTTTCTAACTAGTCCGTATCGAACCAGCGATTGTGATGTAAAATAACGCTGAGTTATTTTATTAATGTAAAAATATAGTGAAACATTTTGAAACTTCGAGGAACAGTATCTAGATGATTTTTAAGTCGATGACAAACTTTAGAGAGGGTAACAACATAGCGAAGCGTCAACGCTATTAATTTAACGGGACACTTTGTGAGTGCTTTCAATTTCATTAGCTCGCTCTACCGTAACAGATTATGTGTATTAATTTTGCTAGTTCGTCCGTTGCAAATCTGGATATAGTATTCCGACCGTGACAATCGATTGGCTATATTCGACTATTGTAAAATTTGTTTGTTGATTTTTTATTTACGTTCGAATTGAATGTGAGAAGAATTACTTGGAAAATAGAATAAAACTTTTGAAGTTGTAATGGTAGAAAAAATATTAGATAGTTTTCAATTTATACGGGTATTTAATGCAAATTGATGTTATTCGATGTACATAAATATCAAAGAATAATGGACGAGGTTGCAATGCGCATTATTGTCATCATCGCTTGTCTATTAGACCCCAATGTCTATTAGACCCCAATGTCTATTGTCTATAAACAATACCCATATACCAGCTAGGTAGCACAGCGCTTAATTTAAACAACATAAATTGTCTAGTCGAGTTTATCATTATTTTAAATCCTCCAGATTTTCTACAGGTACGTGTGTGCTCCGCGTGGGTTATAAAGTTGTTCAGAAATCTAAAGCCTCGCAAACTTCGCAGTGGCTCTTAGCTCTATGTTGAAGTTTTGCAGCGTCATATAACAAGGGAACGATTTCACGTGAACGATGCTGTGGCCTAGAGCTAGTGTTAGAAAGCCTTTTGTTGCTAAAATAATGTGAAATAATTGTCTATTTATTAAGTACTTGGCTCAAACTGCGATAGCCTACTGCCTTGAGCGTCAGTCACATAAGCGGGTGGCCCTGATTTTAATCTCGGATGGATCTCAAAGTTATTTTCATGTTAGTAATCAGTCATCGTTCGCTTTGTTGAACGAAAACCTTTTGAGGAGTCTGTATACATATGAAGGTAATTCTCTTCACGAAATACCCGCAAAGAAACATTGGACTCTCTGAAAATTATTTGGATATGTTTCAAATGCCTATATCTGCTTACATTTAATATTAGTTTTGAGAACTACAATTTTCATTCCAGTATCACTTCGCATTCACAAAAAGCAAACGATTGCTATGAATTGACATATGCCAGTAAAGTTGTGTAAACGCGGAACATATTTTCTAAACTGGATATTTTTTTTCTAATTTATCTAGCGAAAACATATTCAATGTATATCGAGAAATAAATTTCCGTTTTTCTCTTGGTTTACATAATAAATATCTAAGGCCAATATACAATCGAGGTATTGTAATATTTAGATGCATGTTTTTATATGTAACATTTTGGTACTAGCATAATTAGTAATTTTTGTAATATTGCTTTGGTAAACTTCCTTTATAATTTCCTGTATCTGTTAACCATTTATCCTGTAATTTCTTTAATTATTTTATTATGTTTAATGTTTTGTTATTGTTGTCAAATATTTGGCAAATGTCTTAAATTGTTGTCACCATGGTGACTTTTATTTTTAATATGTATAAATTTGCCCTCTTTTGTAATAAAATTTATTAGACTGACTGAAAGAGTCATTGCAAAAAATTCTTCACATAAAAGGCGAGCTGGGACGAAGCTGGACAGTCTCGCGCGGATGGTCGTAATGCTTCTGTCACGTCACCGAACAGTCTCGCGCTCCTAGCCGGAAATCTTCTGTTACTGTCGACTCCGGGATCTATATGTCTCGTGCACTCCAACACACGTTCCAGTCAACGAGGTCTACGTGTGGTGAACATCGGAGACTCTGCACGTCTCGTGCGTCTTAACGCACGCTCCAGTCGCCGAGGTCCCCGTGCGCTGAACACCGGGGCCTCCGATCGTCTTGTGCACCTTAAACGCACGCTCCTGTCTGCATAGCCTCCGCGCGCTACACGCCAGAGAAGCGATGGACACGACGGACCTAGCTACAGGCCTATCAACTTACAAGTGATTTTTACTTTCTTAAGCTATTATCTCCTGTATCATATTTACTGTAACCGCCAGGAACAATTGAATACTTTCTATCTTCCAAATTTCTAGATTTTAAGTTGCTAAGATTCCATTACATTTATATAGGTTTCGTACAGATTGAAGTGAAGCTAATATTGAGATGTCTAAAACAGACATCGTACAAGACAAAAACCAATATCAAGAAAGTATTTTTCCTCATATTGTTGTAATGTAATCGTAGTTGCAATAAAATAAATGTTATCATGTAGATGTATTCATTTGTATCCCACAACAAAATTTATGTCTAAATTAAGTTGAATTATTTTTCACGTGGGCGTTACAATATATTGCGCGGTTGCTATGGCCGCGGGGCACCACACGTGTATTTAGTGGTATACTTTAACATTGTTATTTAGTAAGTAATTTGAGTTGTATTTAATGAAATATTTTACGTATTTTTTTATGATCAGTGTATTTGCATTCGATGAAAGAACCTTATAATTTCAAGTCGACTTATATCAACCATCGTGTTATTTACAAACTACGATGCTTGTACCAGTGATAGATATTTAGAGAACGTTATACACGAGGTGTTTTTTAATGTAGTAAGTTTTGTAATATGAAAATAATAATAGATTGGAATCACAGAATTATCTTAACTGGTTGAAACCGGTTCAAAATGTTGTATTGAGGTGCATAGCTCAAGGGTGATCTCAGCTAATTCCCCATTTAGTAGGAAGGCCATTGAGATCAAAAGCATTGCAATAATTTTAATTAGCTCAAGCATGAAATCTGATCGTTAGTTCATGTCGGGTGAAAACAGTGTTAAGTTCGGTGTGTGAAGATGAAGATGTTAGTGTCGTGTATCTTAATACGGTAAATAAGAATGTAAATTTGATAGGTTAATCTATCATTAGTTTCTGTCAAGTGTCATCTGCCAAGAGTTTGTCGCTGTCATGGCAAGGTCGCCGTAATCATAAGCATTCAAAGATATTATGATATAACCTTGTTTAGTTCATTTCATGTTGTATTTAGGTTTAGTTTAGCATATACTTAGGGTGTAGTGTTATTGTGTTTTCTTTTCTCTGTTTTTTGTGTATTTTATTATGTTCAGCTGCGGCTTTAGACTACGAATAAACATTTTTTTCATTTCATTTCATTTTCATTTCATTTCATTTCATTTCATTAGCAATGTATGTTATGTGCAATTGCATCTTAAATGTATCCGGCGCTGCGTCGCTTATATGGGTCGCTTATATAATGACTCCATCTTGATTTTTATTATTTACCGTCACTATTAAACCGATAAGCAGTACAGTGATTAGACATCTGAATTTTATTTCTTCAACCTGAGTATTCCCTCAGTGCCCAAATCAGCTTCCTGAAATATGAAGACTTAAAAGTAATTAAATGTTCACTTAAACTGTTACGATATACTACTGTGAAGAGAGAATCCACTAATAGAATACTTCCTATTTCTAAAGGTATAAACACATTGATCTTGTGTCCTGCATATCTCTTAAGTACTGCCACTAGCAAACACTCAGACACCAATGCTTAAGTTATACAGCCAATTCAAATGGTTTGGTCCGTTTGAGCCGCTTCTCTTAATGTGTGATGTCGAAGATCTGGTTGGCCTGGACATTCACACGTTGATGAAGCCTTTGTTAATGAGATTCACTTTCTAATTAAATTTTTAAAGAAGTCTATCTTTACGTAGCAATGTATATCTCAACGGTTAAAAGTATTTAATATTACCTTCGACTACAAATCACGAAATACCGAAAGTCCCTTCCCTAATTAATATTTTTGTTAAGAATGATTTGTATCAAATTGATTTACATAATTATTAATTATTTCACAACTATTTTGCAAATTAATTTTCAGATTTAGTTCAATAATTTTGGCATAAAAAATTATTTATTTACTTTATACCTCAACGTGGATCACATAAAACCATTTTAAATACAACTTCTTGAATCGGGTACAGACTATTCAATTGAGCTTCATGACCTGCAAGTAATCTCGACGGGATATTATAAATATGGCGATTCGTACTCAGTTAACTAATTTGACTAGCTTTTCCCGAGGGTACCTGATTTTGGTGAAAGTGAGCACAAACATAACATCAAATACCTAGTCAGTTCATGTAATCCCAAAATGTACAAATGTTGTGCGGCAAACGTTTGCGGTCTTTTCACCAAATCAGCAATTCACATCAAATATTTACGATGTTCATGACAAAGCAAGCGAGCGGCATGTACAAATTAGAATTTTAAAGCACATTAGAAGAAGGGCTATATTAATAGGTCATATTTTAAGATTACATACACACTTTTTAAATATTTTACTTTCATCACAACAATGTCGCTTAACGTACGATTGTATATCGAACAAACAACTCCGATAGAGCTATTTGTCTACATATGTTAGGTAACGGACGTTATCTCTCCGTACGTGGCTGACCGCTTCCAACGCAGACAATGTTACATATACATATTATAGTGGTTGTTATATCACCCATAAATGGTACCAATAACACTTCAAGCTTGTATATCACGACCTAGTAAATAATAAATTGTTTGTAGATAACACCAGATATAACTACGTCAGTTGATAGGTACTTCATACTCGAGTTTCGGCATTGATTTAATGGTAGATACATTTAATATTATAGATTTATAAGTTTATTGCTTGTACTTGAATTTATAAATATTTCATATTTTTTCGAAAATTTTATTTTACTTGAGCTGTTGAAGACTTTAAATGCTTAAGTGCCATAACCTGTATGACAAACACAACGTTTAAAGTATAAGCATAAAAGTATTTATTTAACTATATTATAATTATAATTTTGAGCTATACAAAATAATGGATTAATGATTTTATTGGCATCTTGAGGCTTATTCCTAAATAATTTAATTTGCTTTTATTTTTTTCAATCAAGTGCAATTCAAGTGCGAGAACTTCTTGTTTATTTTTATTTACAGAATATAGTATATAATTTGAATAAAATATTGTTTACAACATAAAAATTAAAGGGTTTTTGATTTTTAATTTTTTAATAATCTGTTCACGTATAAAAAGTATTTTTATTTTTCTTATAGATATTAACGTTTTTAGATAAGGAAGTATAGATGAGCCAAACAATACAATATTACCCATAGAAACGCGAAAGTGACGCGCGCCTCATTATCTGTACAGAAAACAATACGCTCTAATTTCCTTTTTCAGACCGCTTGTTGCGATGATTTGCACGGGAAATACGAGAAATTGTAACAGAATTCTAATTATCACTGTAAAGTAGCTGACGACTTGCTTTGAATTTTAATGAGGTGAGTTTAAAATGTCACATTCTGACTTCAGACAATGTTAGATCTTTTTGGGAATCGACAAAACAAACTGCAAAAATTTGTTGTAGATACTTATCTGATGTTCAAGTTCGGATAGAGTAATTTTCTTTAAGGTGATTATATTATATATTAACAAAAATTCATAAATGTGCGTATTAATCTTTACAATGACGGTAAAGATCATACTGTTTAGTTTGCTACATTTTCGTTATTTCGTTTCGTTAGTTCGAGTCTTCACACTTTGGGAATTGACTAAAGGTACGCGAGGAATGGAACGGACAGTTATGAAACTAATTAATTTTGACACTACATTTTGCGTCCAATATATTCTGACAAATCAAAAATGTCAAACGAGCAGATAGCCATTCGTAAATAAAGGTTTTGTATTTCGCACACCGTTATTGAGATTTTAGCTAAAGCGTACAGAACTGAATTAGATACGAAGCGTTTATTTGTGGTGAGATGTTGAGCGGTTACATTACTCAACACGATGTCAGTAACAATACATGGTTGTTTGATTTCTCGTTACGTTCGTACATTTAAAAGCATACGTCGTTAACTCACAAATAAATTGGGTTCTGCATCTACGTGTGAAATGAAAACAAAAACACATTTATTGTAGGTACGCCGTCGCATTCATCGGGACGAAATCTTTATCTATAGGCACTACTACATAAATCTGTTGATATTTTTGTGTATGTCCTGAGATAATTTGAAAGTGGCTCGACTGATCTTAATGAAAATTAGTATGTAGTGAAAACACATGATTGCACAGATGATAGGCTATATAAAATTTATATATCTATATAAATCTGTAATGTCTTTCTGTCTGTACATTCCATTTTTTATCAAATTTCACGATAAATATTCGTTTTATGACACACTGACATCAATTTCACCATGTTGAAATGTTTTGTTTGTCTGTCTGTCCCATTATAATTAAAGAACGAATTGACCGATCTTCATGATAATTGGTATGTAGTGAGAACACGTGATTGTGCAGATGATAGGCTATATAAAATGTCAGTAAACTTAATGATGTCTCATCGAGGTAAAAAATATGTTTTTTTAAGCCATATATATAATTAAGTATATATTTTATATATAATAATAATAGTCCAACCCGAACGAAACCGGACGGGATCGCTAGTCAAAAATGAAACTGTAATGGGGCTAAATATTTGTTTAAAGTAATGTATTCGTAATGTATCTACATCAAAGGATATTTGTGCTGGAATTATTTGGTGTCGGTACAGCGTGGTTATAGGGTGTAAAGTACACATTCTTCAGCCTAAGCCGACCCCTCTTGCTCGTGTTGAATCTTAATGAACAACGGAAGAGACAGTGGCGTTTGGTCCCTTGTTTGGGGTCAATGACATGGTGGTGGTGTTTTTATATGCTTGGCTAGCTATTACCCTGCTCTTAAATATCAACCGTTAAATGTTTCAATGCCAGTCTGAAACATATATTTAGGGATTTAAACACCTTAATTAATATATTTCCTTATGTGTATAATATTTATTTATTTGCATTATTTATCTGTTTAGTAACATATATTTTTATTGCAGGGAACTTTATGCATAAGTATGTGTACACACTAAGATTTGCTTGGCTGTCTTAATGTTTCCGTTTATGCGGCTACTGGAGTGATTTTTAAAGGTTATAAGTAAAACCTTTGCACAGTTCTGTAATTTTTCCTGTTATATATCTGTGTGTGCGTTAATAACTAAAAAAAAAGAAATACAATACTATTAAAATAGTGCGATGTGGCGGGATTGATCCCATCCTATTTAATAACCATTATAAGGTCGTCTTCTCAGGGATATTATGGGTGATTAACAGAGTTATAAACACGATTAAGAGAGTAAACACTATAATAATCAGAACTACAAAGTGAGAACAGCAAACAGGGGATGGAAAACACTTTTTAACCGATATTACGTTAACCTGCAGCGGGCGTCCTTTTCCTACTGTCCTGTCATTGGTGGAGCGCGTAAACTGATCAGCGCGCGACGTTGCTAGGCAACCGCTGGCTTTCGGCATACGTTCGAACACAGAGCGCGCGTTTAAAACAAGCCCTCGCTACACCATCTATTTAGCTTGACAACGACTTCCAACCATTTCAGTGAGTATGTAGTGCATATGATATTATTTTATATAAATTTATTTTCACATTTAGTAAAATTTTATAGGTTTTCTTTTTAAAGTCGGTTTATTTATTTTCAAGATGTTTTATTTGAACTTATTGTCCGTCGACCTGTGTATCTATCTGGTTGGCTGTCTGCCTGTCCACTTAAACGTATAGCTAGTAGAAACCGCAAAAAAAAATCGATTACACTGAAATAGGAAAACCTTTTCCTTAAATAAATAAAAAATCTCAAATAAATAAAAATCATGAAATTTAATAAACATTTTATGAAACTGAATAAGAAGAGTTTCGGATGCAAGTATTTATGAATGTCATAGGTATTTGAAAATATCTCTACAATTTCCGGCGATATCGTGGCTTATGATTACTTAATCAGTAACTAAAATTAATTTAAGTAATTATAATACTAATGTGTATAAACACACTCGAGCTTAATTTTTCAATGTATTTTACTATTGCATATTTTAAAATAAATTCATTGAGACATCATGCATTCGTCGTCTATGAACTGTTTTAAAAGTGCCCAAATAAAGGCTGTCTTTACACCACTAAAATGAAGCAAACGCTTGCCTGTTGACGAAGAGAAGTCGAGTGATTTTGGTAAACAAAACGATGCGATGGCTGTCGGTTGTTGGCAGCCTCGACCTGATATGAGTAATGCCGCTATCGCGACTTTCATACAAGTTTCAATGGTGGTCTAGATGCTCGACGACTAAAGCGTTTATTGAATGCATTGATTGATACTTGGACAACAAACGGACTGAATGACGTTTTAGGCTACCAATCGTAATATTCCTGCAATGTCCTATTGTACCTAAATATTAAAGTATGAAATGGTAATAGTACATTGATATTCCAAATAAACTTTAACGGTATAAATTTTAATGGTTATTATGCATATTATTTTATTATTTCCTTACAATAACAATCTCTCTAATTCTATTGTCGCAAGTGAACCAGTCGGCGATAATGAAGAGGTCCCAAAATAAAGCCTCTATTCAGGATTTATTTCGATAAATATTTTAATATCCATTTTAATTTAGATAAAATGCCTCGTTTACGTTATAAAGTCACATGTTATAAAACCATAAAATTTACAGCTTCTTAATTCGTATTTGCGATTATATAATTGTTTAGTGTTATACATTGTATAACATGCACGTTACTGAGTATCCTGATTTCAACAAAGAATGTATTATTTATGAGTAAACGTAGCATTTTGTGATTAATTTAAGGCAGATATATATAAAGAATCGCAACAGAAGGAGTGGACAGGGCAATGTGGTGACAGGACGCAGGTTGCATGACAAGCGACATGTTTGCGGTAACGCTGGGAACCGGTGCTGTCGCACACCCACATTTATAGCGTTCACGTGACAATTCGTTAAACTAGAGAAACACTTGAATACAGCAACAGTATATTAAGATTAAAATGTGTTCCTATTTTTTGTTTCGCATTTAGCAAGTATTTAACAGCAGACTAGTTTTAAAAAATCAGAATTTTTGGTTTGTTTTAGTATTTTTATGTTGTAAGTTTTATAATGTAATATTATTTTTTTTTTTTACTTTTTTAATATGTATTCTTTAACAACTATATATCTTCAATTACTTATGGTGTAGTATTTGTTATTGTCTTATGTTACTTTTTCCTTATAACATAGACCAAGTAATTTTGTCAACGAGGGAAGCATGGGTCATTCCACAACACAGAGAATCCTAGTGTGGGACCAACGAGCAACTTAATGTACATTGTCTACTTGTAATTAATAAATAAATTATGAAATAAATAAAAAAAACTTTTTTTCCTATATTGTACACATCTAACAAATCTTTACAAAGGATAAATAAATTAATAAAAATGAAAATCCCTAACACTACTGTCACTCGTATTGGATGCAGGAAATATTACATTCAATTTGAGTTGTAACAACTTAAATACCTTTTAGACAACGATAAATAAAATAGACACTCAATATATTATTCATTTCACCTGTATCACTGTTTCTGTAAAGCTCTCAAAACCAATCTTCAGACATAAGATCACGATACTATTGCCCTAATTACATCGATTAAGAGAAGCAACAAAAACTAACAGTGCGGGCTGTCACATATACAAGTTTCTCCCAATGCATCGTCACAGTGTTGGTCATTATTATGTAATATACCCGTACTCAGAAAAAAGCCTGAAAAGCTCAGTCATAAGCTCAACATTGAGTGGCAGGGCGTGCCGATTGCCCATAATAACCACCCTAAGTACCTGGGTATTGTACTTGATAGATCCCTTACATTTGAAAGGAACTGCGGATTAATTAAAAAGAAGGTCCACGCTCGCAATAACTTGCTCCAACGTCTCACTACCACCAAATGGGGAGCTTCGCCACGGGTTCTGCGGACTTCAGGATTGGCGCTAGCATATTCTGCTCGTGAATATTCATGCCCTGTCTGGAACCGATCTGTCCACACAAAGCTAGTGGGTACAGTCTTAAACGAAACATGCCGCGTAATCACGGGCTGCCTTAAACCAACACCGGTAAAGTTGCTGTACCCATTGACTGGCATAGCGCTCCCAGGCATTCGTAGGTCTGTGGCGAGTTCCGCCAAGAGAAGAAAAATGGGGACATACGGCATCCCTTACATGGGCATATTCCAGTGCGATAAAGGCTAAAAAGCCGTAATAGTTTTGTCAAGTGTGTCGAGCCCCTAACAATGGAACCCTCAAGTGCAAGGCGTAATCTCTGGCGGAAAGGACTTTCTCTACCAAAGCCATTCGTGCTGCCTGAAGAGAATCTTCCACCAGGACATAAATTACCATGGCTAACCTGGAGATCTTTAAATAGGCTTCGCACTCAGGTTGGCCGGAGCAAGGAAAATATGTTCAGGTAGAAATTCACAGGCGGCACCAATTTGAGCTGCTTGTGTGGTGCAGCCCAAACAATAGCTCACTTAACGAGGTGTCCTGCTTGTCCCAACACCTGCACACAAACGGATTTAATGGTTGCCTCGAAAAGTGCCATCAAGGTGGCATCGAAACGCAAAGAAGAAGAAGAAAAAAGCCTGAAAAAGGTATGTGCGAAATTGCCAACAGTTTTTAGTGTGAAATATGCAGTGCCGTGGGATATGCCTAAAAACACACGCAAATGGTATAATTCCGTGTTACTTTATATCTACGTCCGATATCCGTCCGATGGGTTTTATTCGCAGAGTAGCGATTGGTGTAATATATTAGATCTGTTTGATGTGTACACCTGTGAAGTGTGGTGCATGCTTCTGCCACACCCGTTCGTATCGTGAAGAAGCTTTATTGTTGCAGTTTGTATGTGTCTGTGTGTGTGTCTAAGAAGCGTAAACAAATGTGCAAGATTCAAGTATATTTAAATATTGGCCATATTTAAAAACAATACAAATACAAAAATATATGCTCAACATACGTGCCGACGATTTTTCTTATTCAAAAAAATTATATTCTCAATTTGAAATTCATAATTATTGAAGATAATTAGCAATGAAAGTCTACACCTTACTGTATAAAAATAAAATATATTTGGAAAATACTTCATCACTGTCATGTTTGACATTACAAAAAATGTATACTATTAGTAAGTCAAAAAACCGTTACGTCGTGAACAGCCGATCATATATATAGTACTTATAGTTATATGGTATATATCTGGCATTACTTTACACCAATCTGCGAACTCAATATATGATGGTAAATACCTCAGGCATAGGTAGCACCTCCCTCTTCCTATAAAGGAAACATGAACTTAAAACAACTGAAAGTACCTACCAACATAGATATTGCAAAATACATAAATGTTGTTACTATTGAACCTGTTAGATATTTACCACTTCATTGAACACTAGCACGCTTCATGCATCCGTTCCTCACGACGGTTGACAATCCACTTTTCCCCCCACAAATCTCAATAGACTTATACATTTCGTCCCTACTATATTTTAATTTTATTTAAATCTACTGTACTCAATAATCAAGAGTATACGTCATCCGAAATGATGTTGTATCTGCTACCCTAATCGATAAGCATTTTTATGGTAACATCATCGACTTTTCAATCGATGACTAAATGTTCATCCGGGTCAAAAATGCAGTCCACTTCTCCGGAATCTAATTGAGTTTTCTTGTCAAATTTATCAGTTATTTTTGATTCCAATCTCCGTTTTTGTATTGTTTTTAAATGGTTTTAAAAGTGTCCAATAATGCCATTTTTATATTTTTTTTTAGCTGGACGCTCACTACCACATTCAAAGACTGACACATTCAAAGTTTCTTGGTGTCGACTATGTTGATGTCCATTCGATTGCATTTTCAGCTTTACTTTTGGAAAGGTTTTTCAGATTGTTAATTTTGCTTATTGACTTGTTGGACTATCAACTTTCGCGTTTCTTTTCTGTCTTAATTCATTTCGATCTTTTCCTTTCGATTATTTGATCTATCAGGTGTTCTTGCTGATTTTACAGTTATACTAGGAAGGTTTCAAATATTTCCCCACTCGTCTTGCTTCATTGGGGTAAAGATATATCGTTCCTAGTATGTAGTTTGCTTTGAAGAAAAGTATTTATTTGGTTTCTCTACTGCGACGTGATAATCGTCAACGCCCTTCTAATCTTCAAATTGGGTGCCTGATAATTATAGTTCTTGTGGTTTGAGTCCGCTAATATGAAGAAGAATAGCTCGTTTTCTTTTGCTTACGGTTATAATGTTCGCTGCTAAAAATATACTTCCAAGGCTCTTCTCTATTTCTCCCATCTAACCTCAACTGCTACTGGGTCAACCTTGCATTCAAAATTACTCGGAAGTGCTGATGCCATTTGAGACGCCTTTCGGAACAATACATAACTATAGACTCATCTAATATCACCTGACCATTCTTATTGTCATATATATTTCAAATTCACATCTAAATCTTATTTAACTTTTGTTATCCTTTATTCTTTAGTTTCATAATATTCAATATAAACATTGATTGTTTTAACTCTTTGGAGAGTCTTTTGACGGATCTTTGTCTCATATTTGATTACTGTATTCTAATGGGAGACTTTATCACGTGCTTGATAAAAAATTACACGAGCCTTTAAACATTTAAAAATAGTTTATAGGTTTACGAATGTTTACGTGTAGTGTATAAAAAAGACACCACCATAAACTTACCAACGATACTAATTAAGGAAATGCGGATAGAACATGCATAAGTAGTTAGAAGTGTGTATTTGAATGTGTAAGAAATAGTATTACAGGTATTTGAGGAAAAAAAGATTGCTGTAAAGGGTTCGCTCACAAAACAATATTAGGAACATTGTGTCTGTGTCCTATAATCGGTCGCAGGCAGCCGGCCACGCGAGGTCCATTAGCGCCCGCTAGCCATTACACACGTGTTGCAGTTTTCGCGAAAACCTCGTTATCGCCTTCTATGCCCCACTCAGTCACGTGTATAGAAAGTAAAGAAAGAGCTTTCCGGGTTCTCTTCAGATTTATATACAAAAGGTATAAGATAGCTCCATATTTATTGGTTAATACGTAATCAAACCTTAAGTTAAACTTTCACGTTGATTCAGACTCATTTTTCCCTTCAAATTCTAAATTAAATATATGTACAAATAAGTCCGTAATATTTTATGCGGTAGTTAAGGTTCTTTTATATTTTAAGATTAAGGCAGTAGGCAATAAAAATCCTTATTCATAATTTCATATTCATCATAAAATCTATAATGAAATGAAAACTACCTAAGGATTTTATTGTTAAAGAAACTTTAATAGACTTACACCCAGTCAGCAAGTTAACTCTAGAAAAGGAGTCACATAGCGATTTACATAATTTGCATAATCGCGTCTTCATTTTTTGCGCTGTCTGAGAAACTAGAAAAACCGATATGTTTTTATTTTCGCTCTTTATTATCCTCTCTTAAAAATCATGCACTGTATGTATACAAAGGTGATCTCCGAGTAGATACTTTGTATACACACATTACAAACGTAGTTGTGATCTTGGTACTTGCGTATAGATTAATCTTGTGTCCCATAAATACCTGTTTGGCCAGGAGACCAAATCATGAACTTTACCCTCAGCCGTTACTCTAATACAAGCTTCTTTAAGCAATAATCCTCAAACAGAAAATTTAAATGATGGAAAAATCGGTACCAGGATTTTTTATTTCAAATCGTAGTTACTACATGTTAAGTAGATGATAGAGACTCGAATACAATGGGTATATATATTTTTTTAATTTTGTCTGATTATCTCATTGTATCTTACTCAATAACTTTAAAAGAAAAGAACCTATGATAATTGACAATAATATAGTTGTAACTTATCATCAGTGTTGTAAACAAAAATACTTTTTACGGCGAAAGGAACTTCTAGGTGTTGTTACACTGCTGTGATAGAGATAAATTTAAAAGGATTTTAAAATATTTTGAACTTTCGGTCTTTTTATCTTCATAACTCATCATAAGATTTTACGTTTTAATATTCGAATAAACTAATTTTCTGACTACGATGCAGTATATTGTGGTTTAGTTATTTTCGATACACAGCTTCGTTCCCTCCAATGCAGAGTTTGCAGTGAACTAATTGTATAACATCGATTAAATAAGACACTTTACACGTTGCAATGGCACATTCCGTACAAAACAGACGCTACGCTCGGTGCTGCAACCTAAATTCGAGTTCAATCGTAAACATAAGTCAGTTTAATTCGTATTGTTTCCAAACGGATAAGTTCAGAGAACGTGTTTCTACAAGTAAGCTCTTAAAATACGAGTAGATTAATAATTCGATGCACGAAAAAGAGAATTCTGGAATTTGAACAATTTTTGTGCTTAGACAGTTATATTGACTAATAAGTAATTCGTCAATAACTTGATAGTATTGTCAAACGATTTGATTATGTAAAAAAAACACATCACTTCTTTTAATTATTTTTTTTCAATATCTTGCTTTTACGTTCGGCCGCCTTGACGTCCAACAATTGTCAAACATTTTTATTTTTTTTATTATATATTTTTATAAAAGATTATTGCTATCACCAAAATATATTTGATAATTGTACTATTGCTAACATTCGGCTAATTCTGACATCAAACGAGGCCGCGCGTTTACAAAAAAAAAACAGTAATACCAGCTATTTAAGCTAAACAAACATTAATTACGAATAAATCTAACATCGACTGTAGGCACTCACTCCTACAGCGACTCACTCTTATCACTAACATCGCCTATAGGCACTCACACCAATAGCGATTCACTCTTATAACTAGCATCGTCTATAGGCACTCACACCAATAGCGACTCACTCTTATAACTAGCATCGTCTATAGGCACTCACACCAATAGCGATTCACTCTTATAACTAGCATCGTCTATAGGCACTCACACCAATAGCGACTCACTCTTATAACTAGCATCGTCTATAGGCACTCACACCAATAGCGACTCACTGTTTTTCTCTCAATAATGTTTTCAATTACTTTACAATTAATAGCTCACTTCATGGATATAAATATCACTTATTCTATTTATTTGAACTTTCCTTCTCTGACACAACTGACTCACTGTGATATTTTAATCATAATAATTATTTTTAATAAATTCATCACGGTCATTAATATCATATACTTAATTAATGACAATCATTTTTCATTAATTCACTTATTATTTCTTTTAGTATCACACTTTTTATCGTTATATATCTTTATTCTTTTTATTGTATATTCTACTTTGAAATATTTAACTTATTGTAATTTGGTATATCATAATACATTTCTCTCGTAATTCATCATATAATTTCATTTATAACTCAATATTTTTAATTGCTCTATAGTATAGAAAATATATATATATATACAACTTTTACTCGGAATCACTCGACAACATATCATGGTTAAAAACAAGCCACGGATGAAGTTTATCAGCAGCATAAACTCCTTTATAAAACTTGCTACCCTCTTTTCTTGTAATAGGAGTGTCTTCAATTTCGTAACGATCAATACCAATTACTTTTGAAATTCTAAAAGGCCCTGTGCACTTAGGTAATAATTTACGACTATGCCCAGGTTCCGTATGTATATCCTTTTCAACACGCACTAAATCGCCTACTTTATATTGAATCGGTTCCTTGTGTCTCTTATCGTAACGTTCTTTCTGTTTTTGTTGATCAATTTCAATTCGTGTTTCTGCATTCTTGCGAATTTCGTTCCGATCTACGGGCGTATGTAATTCTGATACGATAGGATTCATAACACTATCGGATACCCCAGTTGTCTGTATACCAAACAACATCTCAGACGGGGTACGACCAACGGCTTTATTCACAGTGTTGTTCAGGGACCACTGTATTTGTGGTATACGCAGATCCCACTCATTTTCAGCATTACCGTGATTAGCAGCCGTTATTGCATCAACGATAGTTCGGTTGTACCTCTCCACCTGTCCGTTTGCTCTAGGAGAGGCAACTGCATTCAAAATATGTTTAATACCTCTTTCTTTTATGAACTTTGTAAATTCTTGGCTTGTAAAACTTGCACCACGATCAGATATAATGCGATAAGGTATTCCAAATATAGAAAAATATTCTTTAAGTACCTGAATAGTTGTGCTGCTTTTTACATTTTTCACTGGTTTAATATAAATTTATTTAGTAAACGATTCTATTAGAACCAATATATGACAGTTCTTCCTTTTACTAATCGGGAAAGGACCACAATGGTCCATATGGATCGTATCAAATAGTTTGTTAATCTTTGGTATTGGATATAGTTGACCTTCTTTAGCTCCAGCAGGTACTTTATTATGAGCACAACTTAAACAAGATTCACAATACTTTTTAAGAAAACGTCTCATTTTTTTAAACCAATAGGCTTGACTAACTTTATTGTATGTTTTATTAAAAGCAAAGTGTCCTGCATCATCATGATTCATACGAACTATCTGCCACCTTACTGACTTAGGCACTACCCACTTTAAATGAATATCACCATTTTTATCAGTTATAATTCTATATAAGCGACCATTTTTAATAGAATAATTCTTATGTACTTCAACAATACTTTTGGTTTCTGGGTCGTTTAAAATATCAATTATTCTTTGAATCTCAGAGTCCTGCTCCTGAACTGTACGTAACCAAGCATCATCATCTATGGTCAAAATGTCGATTACTTCATCGGCTTGTTGAGACTGTGGGGTAATTGGGTTGCGAGACAATGCATCGACATGACACATCCTGGTACCATTACGATGTTCAACGATAAAATCGTACTCCTGCATTAATATATACCAGCGTGCAACTCTTGGTATTAAGTCTCGTTTGGTCATCGTGCTACGTATGGCGGCACAATCGGTAACTACTTTAAATTTTTTTCCCAATACGTAGACTCTAAATCGACTCAAGGCAGTAACTACTGCCAAGGTCTCTAACTCGTAAGAGTGAAATTTGCTCTCATCTACGGTAGTTTGCCTACTGTAATACGATATAGGGTGTAAGATACCTGAACTATTAAACTGCATAAGAATAGCGCCTATGCCTAATTTACTAGCGTCGGTATGAATTTCGAAATCAGCTAAAGTATCATACAATGCTAAAACTGGTCTAGTGGTTAACTTTGCTTTCAGTTCATTAAATGATTTTACCTGAGATTCTCCAAAATTAAAAGGTGAATTTGTCTTTGTCAGCATTGTTAGGGGTTTGGCTATTACCGAAAAGTTTTGGATAAAACGACGAAAATAACTAGTAAGACCAATGAATTGGCGAACCTCATGAATGTTTTTTGGAATGGGAAATTCCGATACCGCTTGAATTTTTGCATTACCAGGTCCAATTCCTTCCGAGCTAATTTCATACCCTAAATAATTTATATTTGTTTGAAAGAAATAGCATTTTTTAAAATTTAGCGTAAGATGAGCGGACCGCAACATTTGAAGAACCTTTTCTAATTTGTCTAAGCTCTATTCGATACTAAAAGAAGGTACTAGTAAATCATCCATGTATGCCAAAGCTAAGCCTTTTTGTTTACCTTTAAGCATTGTATTAATTGTACGCTGAAAGACACTGGGGGCATTAGTAAGCCCAAAAGGCATTCGTTCAAATTCAAATAACCCATCAGGCGTAGCAAACGCAGTATATTTTTTACTAGCTTCACTCATGGGAATTTGATAATACCCCGACGCGAGATCTAAGCTTGTGAAGAATTTATTACCCCCTAACCTGTCCAATTGGTCCTCAATACGAGGCAAGGGATATTTATCTTTTATGGTTTTCCTATTGAGAGCCCTAAAATCAATACAGAGGCGCTTATCGCCATTCTTCTTCTTAACTAAAATCACTGGACTAGAATAATCTGATGAGCTTTCACGTATAATGCCGTTAGCTAAAAGGTCATCAATGATCTTGTTAAGCTGTTCACGTTCATTGTGTGATATCCTATACGGATTATATACGATAGGTCTATCGTCAGATAACGAGATGTTCATTTCCGTCAAGTTTGTTTTACCTAACTCCCCTAAACTTATTGCAAAACAATCCCTATACTTTTCTAGTATCGTAAATAATTATTTATGCTGAGTCTCGCTCATAACAGCACTAACTTTTAGATCTTGAATAGGTAATGGCACGTAATTTTTAGTTTCATTAGTGTAACCAACATATTCAGTATTTATTTACTTATATTTTTGTCCTCTGGCAACAACTGAACCTCTATTTAAATTAAGATCTTTTGTCGATACGTTTGTCAGTATTATGTATCCTTTCCCTAATTTAAATTTGAAAAGACCGGGTAATACAATATATTCATTATTAGGTAAAGTCCGTAAACTATACTGTAAATATAAACAACCACAATAATTACCGTCAGCAGTTACGTCAATTGGCATGGTAATATTAGATGGAACAACAATTTCATTATCTATGTAAATATTAATTTTAATTTTATCCTTATAAATATCTGGGGTCTGCATGAAGACTAGTTCATTATTTGTTTTCAAAAGAGTAATATTCGGTTTCTCCGTAAAAGATTGTCCTACTAACACAGCTGTCAATAGGAAGTGATTGTCTACAACAAATATTTCCGTGTTAGCATAAACTGAACCTATTTCTAACGTTACCGCTATCTTTCCCAGGGGTTTAATTGTAGAATTTCCAAATCCTTGCAAAATTGGTAAACTATCGGTAACAAGTTTTGCATCAGATGCACGTATCAGCGAACACTTACTTCCTAAATCAATATATCCCTTCAAGTGAAAACCATTTACTACAACATTTTTGTAATATTTGTCACTAATAGACTCGTTATTATTTATACACAAAACTGTTTTATTTTGATCCGAAAAACTATTTTTATTAATATCATCGTTGTTATTAATATTTTTCCTACGACAATCTTTACTCTCATGTCCTAGTTTAAAACATACAGTACATCGTTTTATTGGCTTACTACATTTTAAACTAATATGGCCCGCTTCGTTACAATTAAAACATCGAATCGTGTTACCAGTACTATCTAAATTACTTTTCACAGAGTCATTTAATACTCTATTTGTATGTTTAAATTGAGGATTATAGCGGTTATGATTGTATAAATTAGGCATAGTATTGTCATGTTGTGCTATTGTTCGCAGATAATTAAGGATTTGCTCTGGTTGATTAAACATACAAGCTCCTGCTCCCATCCTTACTAATTTATCATCGATACCATGTATCAGACAACCAACAGCTTTGGTGCCAGTTAATTCGCATTTATTTATTAATGCCATTTTATCATAATAATAATGTTCTAAGGAGTGTCCAAATCTGCATCGAAACTTTAACATTGATGTCAATAAATCCCCATAATTTTCATTTGATGGCAAAGCTAATTTCAATTTTTGAATCCACTCGTCCCAGGAGTAAAGGACAGATGGTAGCCTCATGTACCACTTTTTGGCTAATCCGCTTAGTTTAGGTAATGCATAGTGACATATCTGGCGATCGTTCCAGCAGTAAATCTGTGCGCATTGATTCACTTTGTTTATCCAATTCTCTATCGTTTGACTATTATGGCTTGGGTCAAATTCAGGCACCACACTAAACGCTACAGGAAAATTATTTTGAACCCAGCAATTAGGATTTGTTGTAGATGTAGATTCACCAACGGAATGATGTCTTGCAGTAACATTCGATGGATTATCTGGCGAAATGTTCGATATAGGAACATTTAAAGAACATGACGTAGTCGGTAGTGGAGGTGGTTGAGCAGATTCTCTAGTAGCATTACTCCGCAGTGTATGTTCATTATGTTTCCTAGAACGCTTATGTCTTTTGTTGTGACTATTACTATCTTTCCGTCTACGCGAACGATGGTGATCGCGATCCGATCTTTTGCGGTGCCGTGATCTGCGTCTGTAATTATCACTGGCATTGGAAGAGTCAGATATACTAGTCTCACTTGAATTTGGTCGACGCCGTCTTGATTTGCCCATCGTTTATTTATAAAAAAATATACTGCTTATTTTGGCTCAGGAGACCGCCGGGACGGACACGTAGATGATTATGATCTGCACACTTCTGATATGTAAAAAAAACACATCACTTCTTTTAATTATTTTTTTTTTCAATATCTCGCTTTTACGTTCGGCCGCCTTGACGTCCAACAATTGTCAAACATTTTTATTTTTTTTATTATATATTTTTATAAAAGATTATTGCTATCACAAAAATATATATTTTATAATTGTACTATTGCTAACAATATGGGACTTTACCAAAAATCAATAACCAATACCAATTTACCAATTATTTTATTTTTACCAATTTTGTGAACTAGGCAAATGGTGTCATGGCACTTCCATAGAATATCACTATCATTAATATTTACATCCATTGTTACCGTCGAGGTTATATTCTTGCACGGTGGTATTTATAAGCTTGGGACCGTAACATACCAATAAAATCAAGCATCACCACTAAAATCAACCATAAAAATTTTAAGATTTTCCTTTACAAAGATAGGGAGAAACTTAGGAAATGGGATTTTCTCTTCAAACTTGGCCTGTATTAAGTATTTACCATCAAGTGGCTCGGCCGCTCGTTTGAAATCGATGTATAAAAATGTCAAATGAGATCAGATTCTAGTTACTTATCGCACCCACAATACTGCAGCAGTTCCAAGATATTTAATTTCCAACGCCTATATGTAACTAAACATAACAATTATAAAGCGAAATGTTTCGGAACTATACAAAAATAAAATAAAAAGTATGTGACAGATAAACAGAGTTAAAAATTGTTCGGGTGTAAGTTTATTTAAGAAGAATTATTGTTTCCTTTATATCTACCTTCTTCTTATTTTTCCCTTAGTTCCTTAGTTTGAATAATGTAATGCATGCGTATGGAGAGCGTTTCTCTTCACGTTATATTCATATTTCATTTTAAGTCGAGGATACGCGGCTGATATTGATGCTATATTTGTGGAAATAAGAAATATTACAAAAAAAAATCTAACTCAGCAACGACACACAATGACATACGTTAGCTATTCTTATTATATTTAGTGTAACGGAATTATGAAAATGGATTTAAATTTAGCTTTTTTATATATTTTAACGTAAAATTACAAATTCAATTAATTACCGACAGAGTTATTTGAATTTTGGCTTCGTTAATTTTGCACTAAGAAACTATTAAAAAAGCAAAGTGTAGCTACCATAACCAACTTTTTCAACGAGATATTGAGCGATAACAGTCGACTACGTAACATAAAAAGCATCATTAACGCGTCGCCGGTCAAGAAGGAACCAATGGAACCATTTCCCTCGGTACTGTTATTGAAATATAGTTATATAATACATAAGGAGATAGACACTTGAAAATGCGGCACGTAAAACGTAAGTAACAGAAAAGGCAAATGTGCAACTACTACATTTTTTTCTCAACTTCTTGGCCCGAACTAACATCTAAGAGCAAAGGTGAAAAAATATGCTATCTACTGTCGTTTAGATGTGTTTATGAACACATACAATTTTGCTCCCACTTCTGGAGTAAAAAGTAGTGATCCCAAGCGTGTAACAAAGCTGTCGTTATACGAGAGAATACCTTTGCATTTTTATTGGCATGTTATGACAGGGGCGTGACTATGACGAACTACAGGCAGTTAAAACATTATTAGAACGTCGAAACATTTTTATGTGGTCAGGACTCGACACTTTATGAATAGTAATCAAACACCCAGGCCCCCGTCATTTATTTTGGGCGCTATAATGAAATGTAGATGAGGTCTTTTTGATAAGCGCTGTGTATAATTTGTTCTTTCACTTGGTAATTATAAAATAGATAGTAGGGAATAAAATATTCTGGCCAAATTTTGTGAACTTATTTAAATAAAGGGGTAGTCGATAATATTTAGATTGATATATACATATATGGTACTAAAATATTATTGGGATAATAATTATATTTTTTATTTATATAAAGAACAATGTAAACACCAGTTTTATAACATTAATCTTGATTAAAGATACTATATTAAAGATATTAAAATTTTAATTGAAAATCTAAATGTATATACGCTTTGTTATCCATATTTAGACCTATATTTTTGTGAAATATTTGTATGTTAATAGTAGTGCGTTTTAGTGTCTGATCTAATGTAAGAGCTTCCTATTTTACTGGAAGGCTTCCGATGATCCTTGATATTGATTACCTTTAGAACGGATGCGATGAAGAAAATTTTGTCACTAGCGATTATATATTATGATGTTGTGTTGCTTGAGTCGGTGGATTGCATACGATTGATTTAGACTGTGCTACCAGCGTGTTAATTTGGTAGAGTTTATTATTTAAAAAATTCAAAATAGATAGATGTAGTATGTTATTTTATGTTTATTTTTGCTGCATTGATTGTTAGATATATAGCTAGGTAACGAAATATACCTATGATATTTTCGTGCCTACAATATGTATCCATAGGAGTTGAAAAGGTATTATGTTTGTTTAGGAGTCTAGAAGAAAGTGAGAAAGTTTACTTTTTAAAGTTATTTAATAACAAGCTGATATTTTCAGGACTCCTCTACGTGTATGGTATTATTCGCGCTAGGTATAAAGTCGAAACCATGTGATTGAGTCTTACTCGAAGTACCTTTAATGTCAACATTTAAATTTGCTTGATTTCAAACTATCTAAGACGGACTCCATTACTTCAAAAGAAAATTTTCGAAGTCTAAAATCAAAGTAATTGATAAAAATATTAAATTTACGCAATTTTTTAATTATTCACCAATTGATGAATAGTTTGCTCTTTTGTATGTAATGTTCTCGAGTATGATATTTTGGTTACATGTTACCATAATTTAGTTGCATGAAAAAAAACTTTTGTTTATTTCTATTGTCACATATTGGGATACAGATTTTTTCTTTAAGAAGTTAAGTTTAAATTGAAAATCTTCTTGAGTTATTTGAATAACAAGCCCAGATTTGAGGGTTATTGTAGTACTCGCGCGCGCTAACTTTTGAACACCTTTCGCATAATATTGTGGAACGAAATAAATAAAGTGCCGATGAAACATATTTACCTTTTGAGATGTCGGCTTTATTCAATAATTTAGATCCCAAAAAGCATTACAATGATGCATTAGAAACGAGTAATATTAGTCACTAATGGAATATATGGAAACAGGTAAATAAAGGATTAATGAACGTATGATAATATTTAATATACACTGACAAATTTGGAGAAAAAAATTCATAGTGATTTATGGAAAAGTAAATAAACGTTCACACACTCGCACCCACGTACTAGGACTCCCTGTGTTACGGGTGGCATGGTCCGTTATGGAGTTCCGTAACCGTAACCGAATGTATCGGATATCCGAATTAAAAATATATCCGAAACCGTAACAGGATCCGATAAAAAGTTTCGGATAATTTCGGATAAAGTCAGAGTCTAGATAAAGCACGTTATGACTGGTTTACGCTGACCGAGCCTATACATCAGACGCGTCGTTCTCGTTTTAGGCAGTTTTTATTATTTAATTTGTTTTTTCTGTGATTATAATACCACATAATAACCGTAACCGAAACCGGTAAAATATTAATCATACATCCGTATCCATATCCGGATTCGAAATCTCATATCCATAACATCCGTAGTATGTACACACAAACACCTATGATGGGAAAATAAACATTTGTCTGTCATATAAATATTTACTTCGGTTGGGAATCAAAACCGAGATGCCTCGCTCGGCGACCAGATTCACTACCGTCTGGGCTACGGGGTCTTCTAAAGTAATGAAACATACTAAATTAATATGAGATCGGCCTTTGTTTTCACTTACTACTTTCAGTCTCGAATCAATTTTCTTTATTAATCGTTGTTATATTGCCTAAACAATGTGCTTATCTTGTCATATTTTCGTCAATCAATTATAATAGCGTTTGTAAGTCCTTCACCTTGTGTTAAAATTGCTATTAATTATTGGTAGTTCCTTTTCTTGCTTTATTGTAGTATATTAGAACGGTTAGTAACGTTTTAATTGTTGGCTGTGGCTGAATGAGTAACTGTTAGCGGCAATATTTCATGAGAGCTGCGTGCTTTGAAATAACTTATTACCAAGTTGTCAGTTGTACCTAATTATTAGCGTTAGATAGTAATTGTGAAAACTTTTAACACTTCTAACAGTTTTAACATTTTAAAATTCCGGTCGGCGATTGACCTATCTACTAAATTACACTGAAATAGTTTAATAATGATTGTTCGGGCGTCTCGAATTTCTTGGGAGTTCTGCGTCGTATGCTTTCTGCAGCACACTAGAGTGTTGAAATAAAACTTTTTTATACATTTCTATATGCTTTGGTGGGAGACACCCTTATTAAAAGATGGTCTCCACACAGATAACTATTTAAGAGCCAGAGAAACTTACATTAAAAATTCGATCGTCAACTGTATGTAACTTCGATCTAACTTAACAGCACGTAATGAAAAACATTGTTTTTACAACCGTTATTAGGAGAAATAGAAAATGGCTTTAAGTAAGGTTAGAAATATCTCTATAAGAGATCTTCTTCTTCTCATAAAATTAGAAACTGATCGTGTTGCAGATGATTCAGAAAAGGAGGTATAATCGCATTTATTAATAATAAATTTCGTTTTAAAAAATGCACAAATTGTGAAAAACAAAGTTAACTTAATGATTTTGTAATTTTTTGTTTATGTTCGCAAAAATAGTTAGATTTGCTAACACCGAGTACTTTGTTACCCAATCTATTTTATTCCAGGAAGAATGTGGGGATTGTACTTGATTTAATAGCGAGTCTAGTAATAGATTACATACTATCAAGTGTCCAATTGTACTCGGTTTTATGTTTAATTGCATAGAAATAATTCCAAAAGAAATACTTTAAAATACTTCAAATTAAAAAGATCATGTTATAAAATTACTAATCTCATTTCATTAGTATCACAGTGCCTACCAGTTATATCGAAATACTGTCTGTATAAATAATGTAATATTTTTACAAATCACAAACTACAGAATTATTAAACCAGGAAAGCCTTAAACATTATTAAATGTTGCTTCGTCTATAAATGTAATTTACGGCGAGACGAATTATTTACTGTAGGTATCGCATAGAACTTCTTTTCAAAGAAACAAGTTTCTTAAGCTCACAGATAACAGCTGTAAAGCATTTTGAGTCCCAGCGTGGGTCTCTGGAGAGATAATAAAGAGCTGAAAAATTCGTAGCACTCTTTCGTTTTTGCAACGAATAACAGTCTGATAAGACATTAATTTAACTGGAGCTCTTCGACTATAAATACCTGTTACCCTATTACTTTACCGTATTACATTAACTGATTATAATGCCAGTAAGGTCAAGAACTAAACTAAATGTTGAAACTTGCTAGCTACCCAAGATATTCGCCGAAGATTCTCGTAAAGGGCTTTACAAATGTTTGAGGAATTTTTCATTATAGAAATTGTGATGTTGAAAAAACGGGTGATCTAGCCGTGTCTACACATAAATAGTCCACATTTATACTAAGTTTTTTGTTTTGGAAGTCAAAAGAGGTCATGCAGTCCCGGAATGTACTTGCTGGCTTCGAGGACGGTTGATATGTGTAACTAAGCAATTCAAGTCTCATAATAAAGAACATATAAAATTGGTTTCGAATAATGTTAGCTTAAATGGCAAATTAATTGAGATTGATTGAAATATGTCTTTGCACTTAGAAACACATCTCTCAAATGTAGTTAACAACTGCCTTAAAGTATAACTATCGGCTCGCCCCGACTTCGTTCGAGTTAAATAAATATTATATAGCCTATATCCAGATGAAATAATGTACCTCTTCATTGGTAAAATTTTTTTTTTTCAGATAGATGTCGTGGTAATGGAGATTGCTTTCCGCAGATATACAAAATAAAATTCGCACTCTCTTTATAACATGAGTCAAGATTGGCTCTGATTTACTTATTGAGTTTTAAAAAAACCTAGTTTTTTTTCCAAAAGATAAAGACAATCCGCTCACGGTAATTTTTTCAGCACATGTTTTTATGTACGATACTGATATATTCAAACATAATTAAATATATTATATACCGTCTTGTTATCCTATATTTAAATAATGAAATAGAACTACACTTTCTTGAACTTATTTGTTTTATAATTCCAATTGGATTATAGACATTAAAGCTACTTTTAACACCAATGTTCATAGTTATCAATCATTACGTGTATATTTAGCATAATTATAAGCGTTAAAGAGACTTTAAATACAGTGTTACCAAATGCTGAAACTATTTGTGATCCAGCATTAAGTAACATGACACTAATAGAAAACTTGAAATTAATATACAAATAACACATGTTAGTAATAAGAAGAGTAATATTTTGAGAAATATCTCACACTCACAACAAAACACAACCTCACATAAGTTGTAAAGTTAATTGATAGTATAATTATATGTAGATATGTGTATTATAACATATGTATTTATTTGTATATAATATTTTGTTTTTATTATAAAAAATTTATGTTGTCTACAATAATATATTTGGCTCTTTTTTATTCATGACAGTATGTAATAATAATTACTACTTAAGATTTTATTTCAATTGGCTGTAGGACACGACACTGGTTTGAAGTATTCGATAAAGGGTTCGTACTAAAAAAACAATTGCGGCCTTTCGATACCACGGTGTAAATACGCTGAGGTATAAAAATGTTGCGCGAATTATTTTATAACTTTTCACTTCGTTTTTTTTTAACTATAGTTGTACATTTAATTATAATTAATATTTGTAATGTATTCCACCGATGTTGCAACGCATATATCCGAATTCAAAATACCGTAAAATAAGCATATTATTATGTTTTGATAAGTAATGTTGGGGTAAAGTAGTACTGACGACGCAGCACTTTTGAGAGTTAACGCAATTTTGGCAAGGGCTCTCCGGCGACTCCCACCAAAGGAATTACCCGAGATTTGCATAAAGGACACTCGGGGGATTGTCTCTGAAACTTGCCCTCCAACTTTGTGGACATCCCAACATGCTCTATATTAAGTCACGGCCAGGTTTCAAGGAAGTGCTTAGGTGTTAAAACCACAAGCTACCAAATTTTATCCGCATAATTATACTTCTTGGGAAGACTTATGTTGTAATCAATGTATAAATTAATATTTTATTTTATCCTTTTATATTCATTTACACAATAGATATGTAACAATATTGTTTCTTAATGTAAATATTTTTTAATTGCAATAGGAATTGGCTTTGGAAGTTTATAATATCTTAATAGCCTAAATAATTCAGAGGAAAAAGTGATGGGATAAATGTAGAAAAAATGTCCACGTCAATCAACCGTGAGGAAATGTGACGTGAGATCAACAATTTTATTATGTACTGTCGTACTTATTATGTAGTCGCAACGATTTTATTATGTACTAGCTTACGTATTATATACGAACTGCCCTCGCTTCGCTTCAAAAAAACTAAATAACGCTTAGAAAGAGCATCGGAATTGTTTAAGGACAGGGTTTTTCTCGTCCTGTGAATTAGAAGTAGGTAGGTACCTACATATATTCACTAACATAACAGGTACAAATATTAAACATAATAGGTACATATATTAAAGTTATGACTTTTTTATTTATGGATGGTTCGAAATGAAACTAACTTTAAATATTAAGTGACGCTTACTGAAATACATTAGTGAAAACCGTAACGAAATTAGATAAGCCGTTTTTGAGATTAGCGCGAACATATGTATGCACAGACAAACAGAGATACAGACAAAAATTCCAACAACTATTGTTTTGGGTTCTATTGCATTAATAAAAGCCCTTAATAGCTGTTTTCTCATATATCCTTGATGTATTGAAAGCCATCAGTTAGAATTTTATTATATGTATAGATATATTGAACTAGCGGTCCACCCCGACTTCGTTCGTAATAATAATAATAGTATAGATTTTAACCGATTGACTTGTTTCCATGACTGATTCTCTGTATGAATAAGACAATATGGTATCAATATAGATAAATTTTGAAAGTATGCGGTAACAACCAAGTTTGTCGTAGTAATTTAAGATTATCTCTCTGGTTAATGGCGGCAGTTAAAGTGACTATCTGGCACACGTTGGACAGGACATTTGTCCACGCGACAGCTCCAATTACCGAGAAATACCGGCTCATTCGTTCAAACACCTAAGCGATTTACCTTTACAGCACAACCGGTACGCCCGATTATTGTTTGGACAACAATGGCGTATGTTACAGGAAGAGTGCTATCTATGATTTTATACAAACGATACATACTATAAAATACTTAGATGCATTGAATTTCTAAATTTAACACATTTAGTCATAGCCCCTAGATAATCACAGTGAATTATGCCAGGCACCTGACCTGAGTGAATCTTAACGTACGTAACTTCGGGGTCCGCTTGGCTAAACTAAGATATTTAGCTGCTTGTTTTGCGACTACGTAGGGTTCATGATTTCCCGGGGGTCATGACAGTTCTTGGTAACCTAAATTAGATTGACTATTTCAAATGGAGTACATTTTTAGCTATTCATTTCGGCAAGTTCCTTATATTGTACTATTGAAATGTTAAGAAGAAGATGTTTAATATTGTCGTCACCAATATCTACTTTGCGAAGATGTTGAATGGTGAAAAAAGCACTCAGCATTAAGTGCGCATTTGAATTTAAATTTTAAATATTAAGTGATGCGTGTATAAACGCGACAAAATTTTTAATAACTATTATTTTGGGTTCTATTGCATTAATAAAGGCCCCTAATTATATTTTTTGGTCATAATATCGTTCATGTATAGAAAGTGGTTAGAATTGTATTGTATTTATTGATAAATAAATAAGTCTAGATTCTTCAGGTCGTGTCTCACTACGTTAAATCCATGTGATGTCTGAATTGACAAACCAAAGGGTGTTATGCATGGACTACGAGTAGAATGGACATGTAACACGTAAGTAAGTTTTATTTAATTTGAACATCTGTAAGTGCGAAAGAATCAAGTTAAATAACTTAGATACAGGCATAATCATTCAAAAGAAGCTAAATCAAATGTGTAAATAGTATTTTTTTAGGCTATATATCATGTATATATATGTCGTTGTTTAACTAGATCGAGGTCAGGGCGGGCTGCTAGTATTCAACATATTGAGCATATTACTAGCTTAGCACTTTTATACATAAAAGTCGTAATGTAAAATTACACAATACTATGGAAAAACATGTAGGGGTTTGACAGTGAATGAAACGCGAGTATAGGAAGTAATTTCTTGAAAGGGTCAGATCACAAGAACTGTATTCGGATGTCCAACGTCACATTTCCGCACAGTTGATTGACGTGGACATTTGGTCTGCATTTATCCCATCACTTTTTCCTTTGAATTATTTAGGCTATGTAACCTATTATAAATGTTATGGGTATGTTTGCGTTTAATACTTAACTAACAATTTAAGATTTGTTATTACTTTGATTCCAGTAAAATTGGGGCTTTATGCCGCGTCTCAAATTTTCTACAATAAAAGAATAATTATCTTTATTAAAGTTATCAAATATTACATTGACTATGAACTTACATTATCATTCCATACTTACATATATATAAACATATGTATCATAGTGGATTATACATTGTTTTACTTTTATTTGGGTGAGAACAATACGGCACTTTTATGGGTTTGTGTAATTTGATCGTTATTCTAAATACTTTTTAGTTTTATTTATCAATTTATGTGATTACTTGTGATGACTTAATTAAGAAAAAATTGTGAATTATTGTAACAAAAGTGCAAGTTTCGCAAAGTAAAAGTTTGTTTTACACTGAAACTGTTTTGTGTCTAATTACGACTGACGTACTTAATTGTACTTGATTGATGTTAGACAAAATAATAATTATCTTAATAAAATTAATCTACATCAAATTTGAACACTTTTACAAGGATTGTTGAAACAAATGTTAATAGTTTTTGGTCAAGTCCAATAGAAACATCATTTGTATAAACTTCAATTACTTAGTTGTATTAACAAGGAGGTACAATATTCAATGTAATATAATATAATATTAATCGATTAACACATTATTAGATGAAAACAGTGTTAAATTCAGTGTTTGAACATGTCGTTAGTATCGTGTGTCGTAATATATTACCTAAGAACACAAAATGAAGTAGACGTAAAGTTGTTAGGATCATCTATCATTAGATCATCTCATCTACGAGTATCTGCCAAGAGTTCCTTTTTGCTACCGCAGTATCGCCGTGACAATGATCCATGAAATTGGGTCGAATATCAGTAAAAAGACATAAACGATAATGTAAGTTTAAAATCATATGTTATTATTGACATTGACAGATTTTCATACAAATATTTAATTAATGGATGTCTTCGTTGTAAAAAGTACGCAGTGTCAACATTTCAGGTATCAAATTTAAGCAAAGTTTAGTTAATCAGTGTATTAAAATTAATCTATATTTAAAATATATTCGCTTTGCATTTATTCTATTACAAAAATTCTATTACAAAAATGTCTCTCTATATCTGTCAAGAATGAACTACTTATTAAGTGCTTAAAACGTACTTTTTACGAAATATAATATTATGAAGATAAATATTGGCCCTCGACATTACGTTGGCAATAATCCAAAATTTGGCTAAAATGCTGCCCGGCTCCCAATTTTAAACTCTTGCTGTAATCCGCTGTTGGAAACGGCAGTGCATTATAATATTACGTATATTGAATAGAACGGGCAATATTATTAATATTGCTTTCTATAGCGAAAATCAATCAATTTCTTATGAACAATCTCATCAGCTTCTTTTGATTATCAGAAGAATACTTGGAAAAAATATTTATAAGAATGACGAGTATAAAAACGAACTCCATCATTATACGGTCTGAAGATTTTTGATTAACACGACATTCTTGTAATCATTATTCACTTTCAATAGGTATTCTTTACACAATTTTTTTAAGGAATAAGGGAATGGCTATACAGTGTAAGTGGAAGAGTAAAGGTGTACATTTGAAGAGTGTGAAAAAGATGAAAGAAAAAATTAAACAATATCTGACTAGAAGTACAAGCAAGTAGAGCCCGTTCACCTTAGCCCCTACTTTCCAGAATTTATTCTTAGAATGTACTGATCTTCTTTAATTGTTGGGAGTTGAAGTTTCTTCGAATCATAACCTTGGTCGGTTAATCTAATCCAAAGGTAAAGCGGCTGAAAAGAAACCCGGGGTCCTTGCGAAGGTGCAGCGGTACTTCACATCGAAACAGCTTTTAACCCTGTACAAAGCTCAGGTTCGACCGTGTGTACAGTACTGTTCTCACATTTGGGCTGATGCTACCAAATCTCATCTATCAGCTTTGAATTCGCTGGTGAGGCGTACAAAAACTGATGACCCAGATCTGGTTGAAGCCAATCTTTAAAGCCTTGAGCACAGGTGCAGGGCTGCCAGCCTTTTAATCTTCTATAGGGTATATTTTGGAGACTGTTTGCAGGAAATGTACAAAATAATTCCTCCATCGCCGTTCCTCCATCGAACAACCTGACGTATGGCGACTATCCATCCATTGATGTATGGTGAACATCCCGCCTGTGCGTACGACGTGGTTTGCGTCGTCTTTTGTCATGCACACTGCAAAGGATTGGAATAGCTTGCCCGTATCGGTGTTCCCGATTAAATATCACGTGGGAATCTTCAAGAGGAGATAATAAGCTAACAGGAATAAGCTTTTATAAGTTAATGCGCTCAACATCTTCATCATAATTTACTCAAGGTCTCAGATACGTTTCACTTTCGTTTCAGGCTTCGGTTTCAGGGAGTATTGTTGAATACAGAGATTATTCCTAAGATAGAAGATACATGAAAAACATTGCATGACAATGGAACATGAAGGCTACGCCAGCTTTATAAAACAGCAAAGAAATCATATTGGTTTTTGCAAGGCGAAAGGGAGTCCAGGCAGTTAACAGAGTCCCTGCAGCTCGGGACCAGAATACGAGCTACCGTATCTCCTACCTGTCGTAAGAATTATTATATTTTGTACTATGTGCATAACTCTCCCAATTAGGAATGTTGAGAACTAGATTGAGATTTGTTTTAATTAAACATTCGAAAGTTCCTTAACCATATTTTTTACTATGCGGAATATATTTGAAGTTATGACTACGAGTAAAACACCACCAATTGTTTTGCAATGTAAAAGACATATAGAATCATTTTGTACGTAGTTATAATTCAATTTTTATTTATACTTATAAAATAGTGATTTTTATCACAATTTAATTTTATATATAACTTGATATGATATTAAGATAAACAAAATAGTGTCAGTTTATTTATTTATATTAATTTAATATTCAAGTTATAAGAATATATTGATTTAAATTTCGCTTAAATAATGTAAATGGGTATATATCGCTTACAGAAAAGTGTAACGCTTCACACACCGGTTCACATAGTGTTAAGTGAACACTTGTATATGCTCAACCTTCATCAGAACAGTCATGTTTGAGATTAGTTCCAGATATACCGACATTAACAGAACCAACTAGAGCCGAAGACATAAATAGGACGTCATATTTTTCAATGTATCCAGTTGTACTAATTAAAACAATTAGTACCTCTTAATCTTAGGGAACATGAACAGGAAACAACGCCGCTATAAGTTTTGCGTTCAATTACCAACTAATAAATGAATGCATAATCACTTAACTAATAGAGCTCACTTTTCTAATTAACGTTTCTCGCAATATCAGCTTTCCGTGAGTTGTGAGAGTGAACTAATAAGGCGTTGAGAGGCGTTGGTTAGGAACTGTTTGCTCGCTGGTCGCCGACCTTCCTCCCCTAAATACACGTAATACGCTCGCTAAGGGTTTTACTTACAATAACATAAATCCCATAATTCGTTTTAATAAAATCATGGACTTCATGTAATGTTTAAATCTGTTAGTGTAGTGATTGTGTAACTCCGAAACGATTGATTGAGGTTATACTCACGAAAAGTATTTGCTTGGTCAAGCAGAGGTTCATAGCTATATTTAAATCCAATAGGTGGCACGAAGTCGGGGCGGCCTGCTAGTTTTTAACATAAAAGCAGAGCAACGTAGGTCGAATAAAGTTGGAACCCATCAATTCCACTTATCTATATAATTATTCAACTAGCATCATAATGTGGGGTTTCCCGCCGACCCTTTGTCTGCAATCGAAGTACTAAGCCCGAGTGATTTAAGATTATGGTGTGGGATAATGGCTTGCATTTTCGTTTCACGCGTCACAGGTGCTCCATAGGTACCTGTATTCTCTTACAACGACCTAATATTTATATAGACCAACGTCTGATTAATGCAGACAAATTGTACGTTTACGAAAGCATTAGTAACCCGTCCTCGCTTTGCTTCAGAAAACGTATGCCTTACTTTTAGAAATAGCATCCACATTGTTTTAGCATGTAGGGTATGTGACCCATGTAAGTTACTAATACGCCAAGTATCATCCAAATCTGTCCTATGGTTTTAGTGTGATACGTAGTCAGACAGTCAGACCGACAATAACTCCAAAGAAATTTGTTTTGACCACTAGGTACATCAATAACAACGCCTCCTACCTACATTAAAATTTCCAAATATATAGACATCTTTATCTCGTCTTGATCGCGGAATGTTTGATGATCATATTCTACTGAATTCCTTCTTTTTCTTTTTTTATGTTAAAAGCCGACAAACGAGCAGACGAGCCACCTGATGGTAAGTGGTCACCGTCGCCCATGGACATCAGCAAGACTAAAGGTATCACTGATGCGCTTTTTGCCAGGAAATGAGTAGAAGATAAGAAAGAAAATACTGGCTCTCGAACCCCCAGCAGAAACACGATGAGTCGTTTGGTGGCTGAAACTGACCTAGTCATGCTTGAGTAAGCATAAGGGTCGTAGCTAGCCAGACATACTTCACGGAAAGATAATAATGCCAGTAATAATATTAATTACTTAATTATTAATTAATAATAACTGATAATATAATCCTTACGCGAAGCCCTACTACCAAGCAGGCTGGCTTTTGTCGCCTCTTACGACACCCTGTTCTGCCAGCATGGGATTGGGGGAGTATTCTAGGTCGTCCCAATACGGCCAAAAATTCATACATAAAATCATTCTTCATTATACACCAATTACCAATTTCTTAAACATCAAATTAAATTTCGATTAATCCATCTTTAAATCGATGCCAGACTACTCCTCTAAGTTTTTGTAGTAACAATATCTAAAATCTAAAGAAATCTTATTCACATCTTACACTGTCATAACATCATGTGTAACAACCTTCATAATTACGAGCGTAACAATACTGTCAATGGTTCCAGTCGATAGGCGGAGATAAGCGAGCGTTAGATATAATGGGTGAGTCGGTGTGAGCTGTGGTGAGGGCGGCGATGGCGGTCCATGGACGCCGCATCAGTGCCGGCTCAGTGGCCGCCGCCCACTGTGACGGACCACTGCTCGCTGTCATTCAATTTACGTCAATTCAAATCCATTCAGCCAACAATTTCTATTTATCTCCGTAAAGTACAATAAAATATATGTTTGGAATAGTGCAATTGCGACTCTAAACCAAGGAACACATAAACATAAAACGGTCTTAGAAGCCGCTTATTTGTATTAAAAAAAATCGGGTTGGCTGCGTTAGATTTGCCGAATGTTTGTTGATGCGTGCCGTCACGGGAAATGTGTTTAACTGGTAAGGCCAAGGGGTTAGTGGAACACTTGGAACTCATCAATGCGAATTATGAGATTGCCTAGGATTTCCTCATAATATGTCGGCGGACCATCGACTGGGAGGTGACAAATGTACACCTCCGCAGAGGTGAAGGAATCAGACTGGAGTGCTGCTAATCAATCAAAAAGAGTTGATGAATTAATGTTATCAGATAAGGAGCCGAGCCAGGAGGCCCCGGAGAGCCAAAATTGTCAGGATTTTAGGTTTTCCTAGGCAACTTGGACCACTGCCGTGGGATACAAGCCCTGCTACTGCAGAGAGCTCAGTTACCTTGGCAGTAATGGTGAAGCCTACCAGCATCCCTGATCATCTCTACTGGTTCGGTGGCGATGGGAACTCCGTCGCAATTTATTTGAAATTTGGGAAGAACGAGTAAGTCTGCTCCCTTCTCGAAAAGTGGAAAGGATTTGTAGTTGGGATCCTCTGACAGTAATAGGCGGATATATCTCTCCGACTTGCGACTTTGCAGCTTACGATGCCTACTTGAACAGGTTGGCTGGTTGCATTTGCAGATGTTTACCCTGTCCAAAAATTGCTCTGGGTGATGTCAATGATCACTATAGGCCATAGGGTGACACCGGAGAAAATGGAAAAAAAGAAATGGAAAAAAAGGAGAAAGTTTACCATGGAGTTGGGGACGAGACTGGACCACCAGCTCCTCCATCAGGAAACCATAAGAATATGCTTACGGTGGCAGGGTAAGTCGATCGTAGATTTAACGTGGCCGACTTACCCTGCGTCACGTTTAGTGGCGAGCTGAAGAGTCACATAAGTCTTATTGTGGTATTGGGACTTCATATGAATCCGAATGTCCTTAATAGTAGTACCCCACGACGTTGTTCCCTCAAGTGGTTCGATCGCAACTTGCTGGTCGCCGCTGCTAACATTTTATTATTGGTATTTATTTAGAAAAAAAATACATTTAATCATTTAGGTATTCTGTAAATACACTTGTTCACATCATTTTTAGCTTCTACTACCGTTTCGAAAAGGTGTTTTAAGTTTTACGAGAAGCAACAGAGAAAGAAACTCCTCAGCATATTTTTTTATTACAAAGTAAGTTTAAACCTTTCGAAGGCGCCATGATTTCAATAGTTTATTATATATATAATTTATTATATTATATATATTATACTTTTTTATTGTTTATTTATTTTTTTATTATTATATCATATTTATTTAAATAAGTTATCTGTATATGTGCTTATCTTCCTTAGAATTTACTTAACGTTACTAATATAACGAGGAATTATGAATTATAATAAGTAATAAATACATTTTCGCTCCATTTAATTTAATCTTATAGCCTTCCGGATCGAGAAACAAGTGGCCGAACCACCTGTAGCCAAGCCAAGACATACAATAATTATTGGAGCGAACAAAAAGCCTAGATGATTTATAATCTCACAATATAGTCTCTTTCTTATTTACAGAGAGATTAGAGATATGATTTGGTATTATAGTTGATTATGAGTGGTGAGGTTTAGTATTTAATTAAGACATCAGAAAATGCCCTATATCCTTTTCCCTTTCCTAACATATTATTATACTGACATGTTAGTTATAACATGCATGAAATCCTATTTTTGCTACAATGACCACTTTCCAAACAGAACCCTGATTTCTTATAAATTCAAACATGATATAAGACTGCTCCTACATTTTTTTTGTTTTCGATAGCCGTCTTTAACTATAAACTATACATTAAGACACAATTAATTTAGAATGTAAATGAATCTCTAACAATAAAAAAAGTAATTGAATTATTTTAAAATGCACGAATGTCAAGGAATGGGCTACAGTAAATAAATAGTAGGTAACCTACCGCCTAGATCGCTGTGACGAAAATTATACTATGTGCACAAGACAAAGGGTGTGCACCCTGCTAGAATTGCTCGATCTCTCCAGGGCCTTAGATTCAATAAACATAAATGAGATGTATTTATTATTTTGGGCGCATCTCTGACAGTCTTGCATAATTTAAAGAAAAATAAACTGATTGACAGAAAAGTATCGAAAAAAAAATTTAATGAGTTGTTCTCCTCTGAGAAATTATTTTAAATAAATTATAAGTTTTTACCTATGACAATAATATGGTGGCAATTGAATTTCAAATATCATGCCTCTGATGAATTATTTGTGGAGTTTGAAAATCTATATTTACTTCTTCTTTCTCCTGCCCTCTATCCCACATTACGTGGGGTCGGCACAACATGTTTTCTTCTTCCATTCTTCTCTGTCAGACGTCAACTCCACATTCACACCTTTCTTATTCATATCCTCTTTCACACAGTCGATCCATCTTTTCTTCGGTCTGCCTCTACTCACATATCCATCCACATGCATACCCATCACTCTTTTCGTAACATGACTTTCGTCCCTTCTCATAACATGCCCATACCACGCTAATCGATTACTCCTCATTTTCTCCGTCACAGGTGCAACTTTCAGGCTTCCTCTTACGTACTCATTTTTAATCTTGTCCATTCGCATCACTCCATACATCCATCTCAACATTCGCATCTCTGCCACATGTACTCGCCTTTCATCCGTCCCTTTTGTAGCCCAACATTCAGAACCATACAGTACGACAGGTCTTACGATCGTTTTATAGATTTTCCCCTTAAGTTTAAGGGGCATCCGTGGATCGCATATCGTTCCTGAGACCTCTCGCCATTTCATCCATCCCGCATTTATTCTATTCCTCACTTCACGGTCAATATCGCCATCGTTTTGTATTAATGACCCAAGGTACCTGAAGTCGGAGCAGACTGGTAAGGTTACACCATTTAAGGCAATGTTTTGGAAACCGGAGGTTCCACCAAAATCGCAGAACAGATGTTCGGTTTTGGTTCTGCTGATTTTGAGACCGAACTCCTCCAGTTTCTTTTGCCACTTTCCCAACCTGCTCTGGACCTCGAGTGCATCTTCTCCAACCAGTACGATATCATCAGCAAAAAGCATGCACCAAGGTGCCTCCTCCTGTATGTCTGATGTCAGAGCATCCATTACCAGAAGAAACAAGTAAGGGCTTAAAGCCGACCCTTGGTGCACCCCGACGCCTACATCAAACTGGTCGGTCACTCCGGCTTCCGACCGGACGCGAGTGTTTGCTCTTTCATACATCGCTTTTACCAATCTTATATACTTACCTGGTATACCTTTCACGGTCAGAGCCCACCATAACACACTCCGAGGAACCCTGTCGTATGCCTTTTCAAGGTCAACAAATACCATGTGTAAGTTTCTATGTGCACGTCTGTATTTTTCGCACAGCTGGCGAAGTACAAATATGGCGTCCGTCGTACCTCGTCCAGGCATAAATCCGCACTGGTTTTGGGTCACCTCACTCTCATCTCTCATTCTTCTTTCTATCACTTTCTTCCATATCTTCATCGTGTGCGCTATGAGCTTAATTCCTCGATAGTTGTTGCAGTCTTGTATATCACCCTTTCTCTTGTAGATGGGCACTAGCAAGCTGTTGCACCACTCGTCAGGGACCACCTCTTCTTGCAACAACTTATTGAAGAATAAACTCAACCACTTCCATCCATCAACTTTCAGAACCTTCCAAACTTCCACTGGTATAGCATCTGGGCCTGGTGCCTTTCCATTCTTCATAGTTCGTACTGCCGCTTTCACTTCCTCCACACTCACCTCCTTAACCATTCCTTTATTCACTTGCACGTTTTCTAGCACTCCATTCCAATCATTCTCTTCATTCAGAAGTTTACAAAAATATCCCTTCCAACGCTCTCTAATATACTTATCCTCAGTTAAAACTTTTCCTCCTTCATCTTTCACACACTTCACATGCCCAATATCCCTTGTATTCTTCTCCCTTTCTCTGGCTATCCTGTACAATGTTTTCTGACCCTGTGGTTTTTCTAGGGATGAGTACAGTTTATCCTGCACTTTTGCCCTTGTAACAGCAATAGCCTTCCTTGCGTTATTCTTTGTTTTCTTGTATACATTCTTTTTCATTTCTTTCATACCCTCATCATCGCTTTCAGTGTCCTTCCATTCCTTAAACGCATTCTTCTTATCTTTTACACTCTTTTGTACTTTCTCACTCCACCACCAAGTTTCTCTGTCTATTTTCCCTTTCCCTTTCGTTTCCCCAAACACTCTTCTACCTTCACTTCTGATACATTCTGACATTACATTCCAGCATTCGTTAACTGTCTTTCCTTCCATATCACTCATTTCGATCACCTTATCTACCACTCCCTTTCGAAATTCTTCTGTACGCTCTCTGTCTAATAAACTCCATTTAATCTTGGGTGATAGCTTAGTTCGGGTTTTGGTGGACTTCACCAGAAGTTTAATCTCTAAGATCAGGAGTTTGTGTTGGGAGACAAGGGGTTCGCCAGGTATAACCTTGACATTTTTGACATACTTCAAATTTTTCCTTCTTAATAACCAGTAATCAATTTGGGTATTGTGGTTTCCACTATTGTATGTTATCAGGTGTTGGTCTTTCTTTTGGAAAAAGGTATTTGCTATTGCAAGGTCGTATGCAATAGCAGTTTGAAGCAGAGTGTCTCCCTCTACGTTTCTGGTACCATAGCCCCACCCTCCATGCACTCTTTCATACCCAACATTCATTCTACCTACGCGGCCGTTAAAATCTCCTCCGATATAAACGTCCTCGTTGTCCGGTATGCTAATCATTACTGCATCCAAATCGTCCCAAAACTTCTCTTTCATACTTTGATCACAGCCTGTTTGTGGTGCATATGCACTAATAACAGTCAGAACTGCATCACCTAACAAAAGTTTCACTACAATCAATCTATCATTTATCCTCTTTACATCCGTCACGCTTTCTTTCAACTCTCTGTCAAATACAATACCTACTCCATTCTTCCTTCCGTCACTTCCACAATAATAAAATTTGTAACCCGCCCCAATTTCCCTTGCTTTCGTCCCCTTCCACTTCGTTTCTTGCAAACAAGCAATATTCACTCGTCTCCTTTGCAAAACATCCGCTAACTCTCTTCCTCTTCCAGTCATCGTACCTACATTCCAGCTTGCCATTCTCACTTTCATTTCCCGGACTCGCTTCTTACGTTGCATCCGTCCTTGATGCAACAACCCTCGCCCATTTCTCACATCCGCCGGGTGCTGCGTCTGCGCGTCGCCTCGGGGGTACGCCCTAGCATTTACTCGCATTCCATCATCCGACATACTCATGTTGTGGTAAGATTTGGCTGAGATTTACGACCGGCCGCCTGCCTGATGTCTACCCTCCTTGGGAATGCATTTGTAGGTGATTTTCCCGTCACCTTACGGGCGGATTAGGATTTGGGTGGAAGAATATAGTTGGAAAATGTGTGAGGGAAAAATCTAGGATAGGGAAACAGGTGGGATACTGCCACCACGGACGGAAAGTAGGGAAGTGGCATGCAGTAGCTCGGGCAGTCCGGGGTTGCTTACCCATAACCACATCTGGTTGACGGAAAGTTGTCAACAGTGCAGTCCCCTTAAAAATCTATATTTACGCTACACAATAATTCGATTTTACTTTAGGCACGTTTTTATTTATTAATTGGCATCTTTATTAGGTTCGATTTTAAGATAGATAGATAAGTAACATTTATTTAGTTATTAATTCGATATATTTGCATATTATGTTGACGTTTGACCGTCCTGACATATTATATCAATAACTGTCAACCGACTGACAATCCGCTATCCGCCTTAATGTTTCAGTGTTACAATATGTTATTCACAAATTAAATTATTGACACTAAACCAAGCTGAAATCTAAAATTTAAAGAATAAGGAATGCGTTCGATTAATATGATCTACTTTCTACAGTTTGTACATGGCGACGCTTAGGCTTCATACATTTATGAAACATTCCTTTGCAAAAAAAGGAAATAATAATAATAATAATCCAAAATAAGCTAATATGATTTTGATAGTTCAGCTTTGCAGTGGTTTGATAGTTACCTTCGTAATCGCTTTTAACATGTAAAGTTAACTCGTAATGATGGTTTGCCAATAGTATCTGAAAAGCGAGAATGTATCAGGGGCGTTCCGTAAGAATATCTCCTGGGAACAATTCTCCTTATTTTGTGCACTGCTGATATGGTATCACAAATCAAGCATATATACATTTGATGCAAACCTGCTGAAATCGACAATACTGTAAATAAACTCGATTAGGATCTGTTTCCACACCGTCTAGAAGGAATTCACTAATACTTAATTCAAATAAAACAAAATATTTTTTGTTTGACAGTAAACGTTGTTTAGCTGATATTAATCTTACGCTGAATACTTTGCTTATGGGTAAAGTTATTGAAAGAGTTATAAAGCATGGAGCCTGGGATTGTACATGTGTACGAGTACATGGAGAGCGATCTTCGTTTTGAAAAACATGTTTTTAATTTGGTAAAAAGCTCCTTTTATAAATTAAACAATTCTTATACAAATTCTATACAAGATAAGGCCTTTTTTAAATAAAGAGTTGCGTGTTCAGCTAGTTGAGTCACTTGTATTATACAAATTATATAGATGTACATTCGGCCCTCGAATCTTATCAAGAAGCCAAAAACTGATTCAAAATATTCAGAATGCTTGTACTCGTTTTTGCTTTAACATTCCGTTTAGAGCTCATGTGACTCCATTTTTGAATTAATACACAATTCTCAAAATGAAGCATGGCAGGAAGCTTCACTTAGCATATCTTCTTTTTGGAATTAAAAAATATCAAGTGACAGGCTGTCTATACGATGAGATTTCTTGGACATCTAGTCAAAGGGCAGGTAATCCTCGTGGATATGCCAAACCACTCACTATACAACGACATAGAAAATCTACCTTCAGAGGTTGTTTCCGCCACGCAAATCGAGATGTTGGAATAATATCCCTCCACCGATAAAGAACCTGCAAACTGTTCACGGATTTAAAGTTAAACTAAAAGAACATCAACATCAAAAAATCTGGGAGACGCTCAAAATTGACACAAGTGCTATACAAGGGAATAGACAGCATCGCATGAATACGTTTCGTCTAATATGCATATAATTTTTTTTCAATTTAGTAGATACTAAATTTACATCATTTATTGAATAACCCAGTCACGTTTATTTATTTCGATTAATTATTAATCGGTTATTTATACGTAAAACGCTGGGTGATCAATCTGTCAATGGTATCGAATCAAGTGACAGACAGCGTAGGCAGACCGCGGTGAGATTTATTTTATCTACCTATAGATTTTTTGTCACCTTTTAATTTAATTTAAATTTATTTATAGTTTTTTTCCCGTTTAGTATAATTGTAAACCCAATTAATGATACACATCTAGGTTATTATACTTTAGAACCTTAAAATATGCGTAATAGGTGTTGACATCACCCAACGGACCCTACAGAAGACCAACGTTTGTTGTCTCCTGATTACCAGGAATGTTGCTGAGCAGTAAATAATGCTAAACAGGATCAGTTTTGTAATGTATATATTTAGCCTTTTCGCCCTTTTCTGGTTGGCAATAACTGTAATGATTTTTTTATAAGTTATTTATTATTATAGTTTTTTTATAAATGTTGTAAAAATAAAAAAAAAATGTAAACATTACGATTAAATGATATATCTATTTATCTTATATCGACAAGTCTGCCAAAAACATTTTGTATAAATGTTGGCTATAATATAATTCAACGCAAGCTTAGGAATGTACAGAAATAAAAATCTATTTGCCGTGACTAAAGCTAGAGGGCTACAATGAGCCTAAATTTCTAGGCATCATGATTTATAGCCCTATCCGTGTGCAAAACACTGTCGTAAAAAGTATACGTTTTGTTGGCCGAAGAGCAAAAATATCTTATATGTGGGCGGGACGCGGCTTGCGAATATCGAGCTATAATGTTATACTCGTATGTGCTAAAGATCAAAGCTACGTTGTGACTTTTGAGCTATAAGTTGTAGTCGAGTGAGCTTCAAATTTCTGTTAGGTACGACATTGTGCATATCATGTGACCATGAAGCTGTTCTAGTATTATCTCTATACCTACAAACCATAACATGCACAAACGAGTGACTGATTGCTTGGATAAGAATTCGATACTAAAATCTCTTGAGTAAATTCCGATCTGCCGCAAGAAGAGCAGGAAGAGTACGAAGGGATAATAGAATTGCAGTTGCTATGGTTATAGAAAATATCTTAGGATACTTGCATTAGTCAGAGTTCTAGGTTATCATTAGAACTAAAGTTGAAGGTATAATATTGTCAATATATCCTTCCTTTAATATAGATTTGGATAGCGGTCCATCTGCAGACTGCATCATTCCTATTATATGAGGATTTCGGAGAACAGCGGATCGATAGTTATACATTACGATTCCCGCAATAACGATCCCCTATAGATACGAGCGACATTAGAAAAATCACATAATCATAATTACGCTGTTAACTACCAATGGATTAAATTTTTAATTACCCCGTACTCAATTATGATGTACCATGTAACTGATTGTAAAATAGCGGCGATCATTTTAATCGAGTCTTTTTATATCAGTCGATTATGCACACGTGTCGGTCATTCTGTAATTAAATTTTGCAAGTCAATTTTGACCCACGTAATGATGGCGATAATTAACGCAATTAAGTGGAAATTTCGTGTACACCCGTAATTCCGATGACCATACAAAATTACACGATTAAGCTGGGTAGCCGGTGAACTGAACTTTCACTTCCTTTTTTTGACCTTCAAGTTCATGTTAATATAAAATATGTACATCAATGAAACGCCTATCTACTATGAAACAGTTTTTACATACCGACTTCGAATCAATATAAATGATATCAATATTATTATATTCAAACTAGGAGTAGCCCGCAGTTCTTTCTGTATTCTGTAAATTAGGAATATATCATTATGGGGATTGGCCAAATTTTGAATGTCAATTTGAATGGCAACATATTTTAAATGAATTATTAGTACTTAAGATACATAATTTAATTGATAAGACGAGATTGTTAACACGACGGAATATTTTGAACTTTTTATGCAGGGATGTTAATGAAATTTGTAACTGTAACCGAAACTATCGGATATCCGAAATAAAAATATATACGAAACAGTAACCGTAATACGGTTACGGTACCTGTAAGTACTCAATTTGGAATTTTATTTTTGGTATTGTTATTAGGTATTGTTATAAAGGAAATGTTTCACAAATGTATGAAGTGCATAAATTTCAGTTTTACCAAATGCAAATGTCACGTCTATAAACATCTATCTATAAAAAATCTATAAAGGTAATAATTGTTATACTTTACTGGAGGAAAAATATCGCACATACATGAAAATTTTATTAAAAAAATCTTTATAATCACCTATTGGACTTCAAACTAAGGCATACTTTCAGAATATTGCTACTATGAGAATTCTTTAGAAAAGGGGTAGGAAGTAACCTTCAAGGAAAATATTTTTCTACAATTATACAGAACATACATACTAATTATGATAAGGTATTAAGCATTTATATCCCAGTTATATCCCGAGGCTCTGTTGAGCTAATAAGAATTTTATAATAAAATTTTTCATATCTATGCTCATGCTTATGAACGAGCCAGTTTTTCTTAATACAATAGCATTATTTATAATATAAAAATTATAATTATTATATTATTTTCTTAACCAAAGTATCCCATTATTTTGTCATACCCAAAATAATTCAAGATTTATATCGCGAATGAAAGTTAATGCATTTTAATACTAATAAGTTAATAAATTTAGTTATTTTAAAATATTTGTGACCCCCAGGACCGTAATGGTATATACCGATTCAATAGAGATTCAATATTCGCAGCTGAGCTCTCAACAATGTATGGTAGGACGTTGTACTGTAAAAGTATTCAAAATAATCTAAAATTGCTGTTTATAAAAGCTCTAATTTTTTAACAACGTACACAATAGAACTTAGCCAGGTTTTAATATGAAAAAGTTATTATGAACGTAAATCCAATTTTAAGCTACGAAAAGTTTTAGAATTAATCAGTTCAAGTGCTTTAATATTCATGTCAATTCGAGTTGAAATTTGGTTCAGATTTAATAACGAGATTTTGATATATATTTCTGTTCTTGGATTTAACATTGAGTTGTTAATAATAAATCAATGTAATGCCCGCGAAACAGTATTGATACTCAAACAGTCTGAGAATTGCTGCCAATTAACTTTATAAATTAAGGACACGCACACAAACACATACCTTTTTATAGTAAAGTATGTTAACTGGCAATTCATGATTGATATATTAATTAATTTAGGAATTTTTCTTTAATTAAAAAAAAGAAAACAATTTATTCTTCGTTTTATTCCCTTTAATACGGAGTGGGTATTGAAAAAGTAAGTTTTGAAGCTAAAAACAATCGCAAAATAATGCAGTGGGTACGTACGCATATTTTTATATGTATCGAGCAGTATTTATACAAAAATTCCAAAAAAATTAACAAAAATTTTATGAAATCTTCACACAAATTTTCAACTTTTATTCCACTACTAAATTTCGCAATTTTGAAACTACGTGAAAATTTATATATGACTGTAAAGACTTATCATAAACAAATTTTCTAGGTTTAACGGTTTCGGGTTAGCATTGGTCATAATGTTGACAATCCAGTCAATATGGATACAGATTATATATAAAGTATAAAGGTAACAACGGTCCTGATATATATATACACACATACCTTGGACTTGTAATTGACGATCGGCTGAATCGGAAGGAGTACTTATGTAACAAATTAAGAGCGATCCTAGCCAAATTTTCCCTAATAAAACACAAAATACCCTATAAAACGCTTCTTTTGCTCTATAAATCGCTAGCCGAATCTATCATATCCTATGGATTATCAAGTTATGGAAGAACGTTTAGAATACACCTAGACAAAATATTTTCACTACAACTACGCATATTGAAAGTAATAGTTCCTAAAAAAACAAAAATAGCCCGTAAAGAAGATTACCGTAAGCTCTTCGCATTTTGTGAAATCATACCTATTCACGAAAAAATTGAATTTACCTTATTAACTCAACATTATTTAACTGATAATTTACCTAAACTCCGTAAACCATATTCAGCACGTAGATTTGATGACCAGAAACTCCAATTACCTTCATATAATAACCTCTACGGCAAAAGACATTTGAATTATATGATTCCTTATCTAATCAACCAGCTTTGTCTATTAGACAAAAAATAACACACAAAAACATAAAATACAAACTTAAACAATATTATCTACAATTAACAATACAGAAATACACATAATTCATAATAATAAAAATAAAAAAAAATACATACAAAAAATGATGATGTATATATAACTAATAAGAGGCAAAACGAACACCGATTTATTTTATTTTGCCTTAACGTACCTTCACTGTTGTAAATTTGTAATTTACCCTAATTTTGTGCGTAAGATATGTTGTGTTATGAAATGTATACTTTTCGTTAGTATAAGTGTATAAAATTGAATTATATAATGTAACAAAGCATAGTCGACGGCACAGGGTGTACGGTATAACTCTAAGGAGTTTATGTTTACACCCTATCTGATAATATTGTAATTATAATGCTTGTATGTAAATTATAATAAGAAAATATATATATATATATATATATATAGACCCTTAGAACCCAACCGTATACTAGTCCTCTAAATGACTATTCTTACAATTAATAAATACATTTGTTTCTGTTCAGGATAATATGGAATTTTACGAGGCTATAACTGAATTTGCAAAAATATCGTAATGACCTGGTTTATTTATTAGTATATAATGATCGACACATTTAAATGGTTATGTGAAATTACGAATTGTTAGGTTACAACGGAATCCTGTTTAATCTCCCGAGCACCTAAAGTATATTTAGGAAGTGCGTCCTACAGCGGTAGAAATTTTCTTATGAACCAATTTATTAATGAAAAATAATATTACTGAGATCACGATATACGTAGATCAAAAACCTTAGGGGGTCACTTTTATCACCACCTTTAAATAATTAAATTATTTTACCATCTTTCATTACATTTAGAAAATTACCATTATCATATAAATATAATGCACACATATACAGTTACATATCACCTTATAATTACAGTATAAGCGGAAAAAATATATTTTACTGGGGGATTAAATGTGGAAGTATTTACAATAAATTTCCGTTACAATTGTCAGAAATTACATATTGTAAAAATAAAAACTCACGTCAAAAGCATTCTTATGCGGAAAGATTATTACATCTTGATTACTGTTAGGATAACACTGCTTGGACATGAGTATAATATGTAGCGAGAAGTGCGTTTTGTCACACTGAGTAGGAAAAAAAACTGCTTGGGAGTTTCTTCCGGGACCACTTACGGCAGGGATATGTTGAAGCAATGGCGTAGTTTGACGTTCGAAAAATCTTTGTAAAAACCAACTTCGAATAAACCGTATTTCATACATTGGAAAAAAGATTTTATTGTTTCTAAATGACTAGTAAATGTAAGTACCCCAGTGTATCACATGGTATGTCTATATTACATAGGTCACATTAAACGTTTCCGGAATTGCCACTTACATAAACAGTATTTAAAAAGTTATTACTACATTTAAAAATGGAACTCTTTAGCCGTAGAATACAAGTTGTTTCATCAGATTGTCAATTGTTTTCACAATGTGGCGTCATTTAAAAAATTGCGTGATTACAATAAAATGGATTTGTAAATTGATGATTTTTTTACGATTTTAAGTGTAATTTGACTGCACAGCAGAGCCTCGTTCGGCTTCAGTCTGCTTTTGGCGAAAAAGCACCATGCAAGATACCTATTTATAGCTGGTTTGCAGAATTCAAACTCGGTCGTGTCAATTTCCATGATGAAATTCGTGAAAGTCGTCGCCGCTGTGAACCATAAAAACATTGATGCTGTGCGCCGTATGATCGAAACAGACAGGCATGTGACCTACCATGAGATCCGGACATCTTTGGACATAGGAATGAGTCAAATACAGTCAATCCTAGACAAACATTCGGGTGTGAGAAAGCTGTGTTCTCGATGGATCCCACAGAATTTGGCTGATGCTCAAAAACGGACCGCATAACTTGGTGCTATGCCATGCTTGCCAGATACACCGAAGGGGCTTCAACTTTGATGTGAGACATTGTAACAGGTGAAGAAACATGGATTTATAGCTACGATCCCAAAACAAAGCCGCAATCGAGCGTATGGGAAGATCGAGATGAGCCGAAACCAACCTAAGTGGCGCGAGTGAAAAGTGCCTCGAAGCGGATGATTGCTTCTTTTTTTAATAAAACTGGATATGTGCCGACTGTTGCTTTAGAAATAACCGTGAATAGTGACTGGTACACCACTATTTGATTACTGGAAATTATTGACAAACTCCGTGAAAATAACGGGAAGCGCCGTATCTTGCACCATGCTAATGCAAGTTCCCACACGGCCAGGCAGACAAATAAGTTTCTGAAGGCGAAAAGCGTACAACTTATGAGTCATCCAGCATACAGTCCTGACCTGGGACCGTGTGACTTTTTCTGTTCCCAAAAATCAAGAATAAATTACGCGATCAACGGTTTTCATCACCAGAAGAGGCTGTCGAAGAGTATGAAATGTTTTCAAAATTGGTTCAATCGTATGAAAAATTGCATTGACTCAAAGGGAGAATATTTTGAGAAACAATAAATTCATTTTTACCATTAATAGTATTTTTTTTATTATTGATTCCGGAAACTTTTAGTGCGCCCCACGTATATGCACAATACGAATTAAAAACAAATATGATTATATAATTTTTATTGTTATTGTATTTAATTAAAGAAAGGAGTATTTAATTTCATGAAATTTTGTTAAGGATAATATTTAAAAAAATCAATGAAAACTGTGAACAGAAAAATGAAACAATGTTTCAAATTAAGAAGATTGAAGATTATAAGGAAACGTATATCAACAGTTTAAAAAATGAAGCTCATTACGAAATGTTTAGTCAAGCTAATTTAGCTTGGGACCTGACGCTCCTAGGGGAAATCACGAGGCTGTGCTTAAGTACCTATATACTTTTAAAAGTTCTGAGACAACTCTAAACATCTAGATATTAAATAACAAAAATACAGAAGTGCAGGTAGACACATATAGAACGATGGGTGTAGCTCAGTGGTGGGTTAAATGGGGTTAAAAAATCGGTTTTCGCTGCCTTTGATCAATGATTGATTAATGTAATAGTCACGCAAATTATTAATAGGTTTTGGATCTCCTCATAAACGGTTCAAGCAATTTTAATTTGCAGAATTTATTTTGGAACAATCGATAAAATGTGTAACCATACGATACTAAATTGATTAAACTGGTGTTTATATTATTTATATTTTGGTGTTTATATTTTGTTACAATAAAATCGATTGTGAGATTAGTCAATTTCAGAGTATAAGTATAACATATTTTTAAAGTTGTATTAAAGTCACTGAATTAAAAAAGACTAAATTCAATTTTCATGGTTGATCGATCACCTGATGTTCAGAGTCAATAAGCGACAGGTAAACATACGGCATGTGTTATCCAACAAGAACAAAGCGATGAATCTCTAGTTTAGATATCCGGCAAATTTTACCCTGACGATCGCATTGCCAGATGTAATACCAATATGTATCAACTTAATGACACCCTGTTTCTAATTGATATCGATATTTTTTTTTATTTTAAGCATGGATGTCGCAAAGTCTATTGTATTACAGACTAATAACCCTGAACAAAGATGAAACTCACGTGTTAATGTTAACATTCTAAAAATGAAGACGAATTATCGTGGCTATTATTTCCAATTTTCAACATGTTATTATTTTATTTTACTTAGGGAGAGCAAGCGATTTCCTGTTTAATTCAATCAAACATTTTTCACGCTTATATATATATAATATAATATATATATATAATATTTGTGATATTATACTTACATTTAAGTAAGTTTAAAATTAAGTGTATAAAAATTTCTTGACTAATAAGTCTCATGTACATAATACAAAAAGCATGTAGGATTTTTGGCAAAGACAATAGGCTCGTTTGCTGTTACTGATTCCACTTTGCTTGCGAAATAAATGAAACCACGAAAAAGTGCAGTGATTTTACGAGTATAATGGTTTCAACTAAGCCAGCGGAAAGCTCATACATTCGTATTCGTAAAACATGTTCCAGTTAAATATTTTCTGACTTATGAAACTATTTGTATTACAATTGAAGACTCCGTAGGCCAGTTGGCAGTGATCTTTCCTACTGAGCGATGAACCCCGTCTTCGGTCTCCGGTCGGGCCAGACATTCACGTGACAGATAAAATTTTGTTCTCGGATAATGGTAGTCAGCACATTGGGTGTGCCCGTATTTGTGTACGTACACTATACTCGTAATACCGGGAATCCTCGTACGGGAAGGGGGGGCGGGAATGTGTGAAAGTTTCTTATCATTATATACCTATTGTTATTCTTTGATATAAGGACGAATGGAATTATAAATACAAAATATACATATGTATGTAAACACAAGATATTACCTAGATGTTATGCAGGTAATATTTAGAACTAGTCCTTAATGAGTAAAAGCTAATATTAAGGATTTGAAACGCCTACCTTTATGCTATAATTATACTTTTTAACCTAACTACTTACTGAGTAGCTGCTTGCTCTATGGCAAGTTAAACTGACAGTAATAATTAATTCAAAAACGTTTCTATCTTATTTTTTATTAGGAGGAAACCTCCAAAGATCTTTCATGGATAGCAATCGGGTAATATGGAATTTTATCCACCGAACTCACTTTTCCAATCATTTGAAATATACGTGGGGAAGCTCCAAGATCTTGATTTTAAACTTATAATTTCTTCGTGGTTATTATATTAATGTAAGGAGGTTTCGCCATTTTTTTATTAATATTTCGAACCAATTACATACATCACGACAAGAAACCTCGGGACGGCAAGAAATTAATGACAGGCTAACTCTTGGCAGACAATAAATAGATGAGACTGTCGTCTTTACTTCACGCACTAATCTTGACACCATCTTATAGAAACTACATAACTACTATATATAAACTACTGAATTCCACACTTAAGCTAATTTAAATTTTTTTTTTGGATGCATTTAATTCTAGACCTCCCACTTTAAATGTGGAATGTATTGACGTTCGGTCGAGATGACTTCAGAAATATAAATGACCTTAATAAACGTTTACACACTCACACTCCCGGACTAGGATTCCCTATGTTGTGGGTAGGATGTACTTACACAAATATGACATCACACACACCCATGACCCGAGAACAAACATTTATCTGTGACATAAATGTTTGCCCCAGCCGGGAATCGAACCCGGGACCCCTCGCTCGGCAGGCAGGGTCACTACCTACTAGCTAGGAGCTATGAGGTCGTCAAATATAAAACACAATTAAAAGATTTGCAACGGCTTCAACTCGATATTCGTTTATTGACTGCGTTGAATTGATCTTTTTTTACCCATTAAAAATAGTCCAGTTCCTTTGATATTGGTACGAATTGAAATATCTTTAGGTGACCGTATAAGCCCTCGGTATCCCATCCATTCTGGAGCTTTTTCACTACTCTCGTACATATCATCAGATGGAATTGTAGTAGTCAAGCATTGACTTATAAAATCGGTAAAATGAATGTATAACACTTATGAAATGAGAAGACATATTTTCCCCACTAGTTGCTGATTACAGCGTGGGTATTAACTCAAGTTTTGTACCGTCTTAATTCATAAGTTGGAGATTCAATTTGGCTAATGACATTCCTTAGAGGAACATTTGACCTATGAACTTTAGGCAGACAATAGACCTTTGGTGGTTGCTCTAAACAGGATCGTACTTATATGTAGGTGTCTTTCCTAATAGTATCACAACACACGTTCTCATATATGACTATTTGGCTTGTTTGTCGTATGTAATTTAGTTCCTTGTAAGTAGTTGTGTCTTATAAAAGGTTGTTGATTTTATATTCATAATTAGTGTTCTTCATTTTCAAAGTCACATTGCCCTTATTCGATTTAAAATGATTATATTTTTATTATTTTATAATGATTGAAGCATCACGCTTTCATTACTAGGTATATTGTATAGCAGGGATTTGGACTTCCTTAGATGAAGTGCGTTGAAAACAATTAAACAATGCTATGAGGACCATTAACAAATACATATATATGTTAATATTACTATATTAGCATACAAGTGCAGTAATGATTTACTTTGAGGACAGCAAAGCCTCTAAGTCGAAGCAGTCCAAGATGTGTGAATACGGCCAATTCTTGAGAACCTGCTGCAAGCAATCCCGAGGTATGATAAAGTTTAAAAGAAGTCCGCAGACAGGATTACTTGAACTAAAAGAACGGAAATTGCGAAGAGCAAATGTGAAAAGTTTCAAATACATATGAGTCGGAGGAGGGCCCTCCAAGAAATATCGTTAACTTAGTAACCGTAAAGCGATATGAAACTTTTATTTGTAACAGTTATACTTTCGAAAAAGCATAACTATTTGTTCATAATATTAAAATTACACTCGGCTATGCATATTTTACAACAATTTATGTACTCCAAAATGTATGATTTAACAAGAATTGTCATCCATTCTTTTGTGCTGTTCACACAAATGAATTTATTTAACATTGCAGCAAAAATATTTTTTTGTACCAGATAAAATACTTGTCGATAATTTCGTGTTTGTCGATGACGCGCAGTATATAATCAAAATCAACTTTATTAGTATTGGATCTTTCCGATGCTGTAAACTTTAGTGCATTATCTCAGATGGATAAATAGTTTGTTAAAATTTTATGTTTGTAGAGCAATGTATATCTACTGTTATTCTCTCCTAAAAATAACAAAACCTTGGTGTAATTAAGGGCGTTAAAAATGCCAACGATGTAAATAGGGGAAGATCGGGTAATGAAAGTCAGTGGGCAATGGGAGTCACCCAAATATCTACAAAACCAAAAACACCAAATACGTGTAAGGGGCTTCCACGCCCCGCTCTGTACCCCTCGTAGTCAGTGTGAGTCGCTCGCGCCAGTGTGACCGCCACACCGGCAATGATAGGAGTGTTTTGTTTTTGCGCCACGTCGATGTAATTTTTTAACGAAAGAAAATAAAAGGTAAGTGTCACATTTGTTAATCTATTTACTTATAAGCTCTATACACGTTTATCCGGACATTATAAAGTACTATGTTAAACCTAAATCAAATAAATAACTCATATGTATTTTTTTATTTTATTTTTTTCTGCCTATTATAGTTGTGGGCAATGAGAATCTGGTGATCCCCATTGTCCGCAAGTAACCACCATTTTCCACAATGCATCTAATAAGAAATATGCATCTAAATTTTATTACCTAAATAAATTATGCTGTTATTATTTTATTAAGATGCGGAAAGTACGGGTGAGGACTACCAAAAAGGCTTCCTGGTCTTCTAACTCATTAAACACGATATGCAGCTTATTGAAGAGCATGGACATTCTATACGAAAAGCTGCTCAAGCTACAGGTATTCCATTTTCTACTTTACAAAAGCGGTTTGCTAAAAAAATCGATTCGGGACCACGTCTTGGTCGACACACTGTCTTCAGTCCTGAAAAAGAATTTGAATTGGCCGGCTTGGTGAAGAAGATGGCCAATATTTTCTATGGATGTACAGCTAATCAGATAAGAAAAGTAGCATTTGAGTATGCTGCAAACATAAATGTAAAGCACAATTTTAATAAGTTTTCAAAAATGGCTGGACGTGACTGGTTGCAAGGTTTTATGGCCAGAAATAGTATATCTGTCAGGAAACCAGAAGCGACTAGCATAAATCGAATCACAGCATTGAACAAGACTGATGTGCAGCTGTTTTATAGGTTATTGGGAGAACTAATGGAAAAACATAAGTTTGTCCCAAAAAAACATTTATAATTGTGACGAAACTAGTATTACTACGGTACAGCCCCCAGAAAAAATTCTAGCCACAAAAGGGCAGAGAAGAGTGGGTTCAATTACAAGTTGGGAGAGAGGAAAAAACATTACTTTGATGTGTGCTATGAACGCTGCCGGAGGATTCATCCCACCTATGTTCATTTTTCCTCGGAAAAGATTGACTCCGCTTCTCGAAAAAGATGGGCCGCTAGGAGCACTTTATAAATGTTTAGAAAATGGTTGGATTAACGAGCTTCTCTTTTTCGATTGGCTCTCGCACTTCAAGCACCACGCTAACCCATTTGCAGATGAACCAGCTTTGCTGATACTGGACAATCATGCTAGCTATATTTCACTTCCTGTCTACGAATTTTGTAAGCTCAACCATATCCATATGCTGTCCTTACCACCACACACGTCTCATAAAATGCAGCCACTTGACGTTTCCCTCTTTGGATCACTTAAAGCAGCGTACAAAAAAGAGTGTGACCTATTTATGAAAAGCCACCTTGTAGAAAAGATTTCTCCTTACGAAGTAGCATCCTTGTTGAGGAAAGCCTTTAATAATGTTGCGTCTATTAGTAAGGGAGAATCTGGCTTTAGAGCTACTGGTATTTTTTCAATTAACCCTGAAGTGTTTTCAGCAGAAGACTTTCTTCCAGCTGAACTTCTCCAGTCTGAGACTGTTGCAGTTCATGACAGCTCACTAGATCCTGGCACATCAATGCAAGTCGATTCACCAGCTTCTAGCAGATCAAAGCAATTAGATTCACCAGTTTCTGGCACGCCAAAACAAGTTAACCCAGCAATTTTGTCAGTAAAGTTTGTACCAACATCTCAAACCAATGAAAATGTAGATAATGCATTGACATTACACGATTTAATTGAGTTGCCAGAAAAAACACCTGTGCATAATGTGAAAGGAAACCGCAAGAAGCAACATGCGACAATTTTGACATCGACACTTATTAAAAAAAACCTGATAGAAAAAGAAAACAAAAAAAAAAACAAAAAACTCATCCAGACAAGGGCAAAGGCAAAGAAAAAAATAACACGAAGGGACAAGGAAGGAAGATGGATGTGCAGAAGAAGGGAGCAAAAAGACAAGTTCTTTAAGGATCAAATGATACCTCTGTATCAGATATGGGAACGGATGATTTATGCCAGGATAATGAGGATGATGATGTTGATGATACAGAAAATAGATGCGCAGTCTGCGGCGAATTCGGATGTAACAATGAAATTTGGTGTAGATGTACCTCATGTGGCTCATGGGCTAGGAGTCGGCGGAAGGTTATGTCTGCGATTATTGCCTTTGATAGTCTTTGACCCTCATTGCCCATAGACTGACCACAATTATCCTCACATTGGTGTAATCTGTGTCAAATCTGTTTTTTTTTTTAACTTTTATATTTTTGTAAGTTGATTACGAAAGTGATAATTATTGATCTCAAATGCTAGTTAAATAAGTAGATTTTATTATCAGGCGGTTGCAGTAAAGATTTTATTTCCTATTTTGTTTTTATTTCAATATTAGCTTAAGTGACTCTCATTACCCCATTTTACCCTATATTATCAAGGTTAAGTCTTGACTATTCAGATTCCGGTCATTTAAAGAAAATTGAAATTGTCATAATAGCCGCAACTGTATTTATTAAAGCCTTCGTTTCAGACGAGCTGGTATAATTATACCTCCGCATCCTATAATCCAACTCTATTGTTTCAAAGCTACTAAATCTATGTACAGTGTATTCTCGAATCAAATATTTTATATCTATACATATAATAAAATTGTAACTATTCGTTCTCTGTACATGAAGGATATATGAGAAAAAATATTATTAGGGCCTTTTATTAACGCAAAAGAACCAAAAAAATAGTATAAAAAATTGTTTTTTAACGCGCTAATCTCAGAAATGACTTAGTTGATTTCGTTTTGATTTTCAGTTATGTATTGTAGTAAGCATCACTTAATAGGTATTTGAAGTTTGTTTAATTGCAATCCGTCCCTAAATAAAAATTACAAATTAATATAGGCATTTTTAATTACAGAACGGAACGAGTACAACTCAGTCCTACAACAATGCAGGTGGTTTAAGGTAGTTTTTCTGAAGTGAAGCGAAAGCATTTGCTAGTATCAAATAAAATCAGAAATAGTACGTACCAAGAGAGATAATTACATTCAAACTTATACGAGTACTTTGTCCAGATACTATTACTTAGATTAATTAGTATAGGATTTCTCGACTACAACAAGAATGTTAACAATGACTTTAAAAAATTAAATATAAATTATAATTTACCAACAATCATTGAAGGTTTACTGCATGAAAAAGAAGTTAATTGTTTCGTTATTAGTACTGAATATTTTGAAAATTAAATTAATTAATTACGTGAGTAAATTTTTTCATTTTGATCTTTCTAATCGTAAGTAATTTGCATGGAAAGCAATTTCGGCACATGTACCGCTTAATTTTATAGTTTCTACTGGTATATCTAACAAAACATCTCTACGCTACTATTTCCATTTTAAATGAACCATAAAAGAGTTTATGCAGAGACCGAACGTTCTCATTAAAATTCATTGCATTTCAGAAATTTGCTCGTTTGCCTACAAATACAACGCAACGTTATTTCGGAAGTTTTTACCCGCTTTCAAATTGTGTACACTTGTCAACGTCTTATTATATTCAGATTTGTAAGTACACGTCGTCTAAATTTTTAGATAACAGTTAGAAAGGAAGATTTAATATCTGCTAATGCTGCGTCACGGCCACATACTTTCTTCTTGTAACGACGGATTCTCCAGTACCTACAACGTGCGCTAGGACACAGCTCCCGCTAAGATTTTCAACATTTTTGCTTATAATTTCATAATTTTGGATCACTATGTTCTGGTATATAATTATATTTTCTTACAAACTGAAGAACTCGTCATTTAAAATAATTTAAAGTATACTTTAAGAATAGGTTAATTTACTGTAGTTAATCTTATGTCGGTTTATCTTTAGTAACTTTTTCTTACTAGTGTTTCTTCAAAATTTTTTTTTATGCAGGATGGATTAAGCTATCCAGGCACTCGAAATTTATTAATTTTGGATTTGTTTTAGACACCATAATCTTATGTAAAATTTCCTAATTCAAAATTTATCGCTTTAGCTGCTGATAGTTGACATAACAAAATTAAAAATTTTGATAATATTTATTTATTTATTTTTATTTATATTTTTTTTTATTTTTTTTTAATTTATGCATTGTTTGGCAATGTTTATAAATTCATTTAAAAAATTAATATACCTAATGTTTGGCGGTATAAATTTATTATTACAGTCATAAATTATTGTGTATTGTTTTTCGGTATCAATAAATATTTGTTATTAAAATTTCAAACTTCCAAACGAACCCCATTGTAATATAAAAAATACTTTTCTTTAGTCCTATGATACACTCCGGTGCAACGTGTATGGTAACCATTATCCACACACATAATAATTATATATATATTTTATATTACAATTTGGCTATTTAACTTATAAACTTACAAAATAAAAACTTCACAAATTGAAATAGTTATCTTTTCATTCGTCGCTTTCTATATATTTGCTGAAACTAGCTGTAAGAGGAAACCGACCAAACTCGCGCTCCGATTAATCTCCGATTTAAGTGAACAATCAGACCGTCACAAGCCGATCGTGAGTAAGGCGATGTTTCCGACTAACCAGTTATCTTATATTTATCGCTAAGCGCTCGAAGCATAACGGCTTATGTAAAACTTAAGTCATTGAGTCTATCGGGGGAAGCAATGCAGCGCGCGAATTCGGAAAGTAGATAAGTGACCGATGAATTTGAAAAATTCATGAATGCTTCCATACTTTGGAGGGTATGTTAATTCTTTGCTCCCGGTTGGTATTGTTAGATTTCGAGGCGGTATATGGACTTCACTGAATACCCACTTAAACGGTTGTTTACCCTCATGCTCTTAAAGAGGTTTAACGGGTTTGATATCGTATTCTACTGTGGCACTTCCAAGTATCCAAAAAGTTTCTGATAAGACCTAATTCAATATCTCCGAGGTATTTTTATACATAAAAAGGATAATATTATTCACTTCGTTCTCAGTCATTATTTATCTCACGGTCAAGTTTTTAGAACAATTATTGAATTGAACGTATTGACGTTAGATGAAAGAAGCTATAGATTATAGAACGTCCTTGAATATAAGCCTAATTCTTTTATTCATAACTGATCAGGGAAACAATAATAACATCAGGGAATAATCCAATGTTGTTCGACTCCTTCTAATGTTGGTATTAGGCTTCTTATAGGGTAGTGCAATTGCAATAGTACCTACTTTTGTGTAACTAACTAGTTGTTTCTCTTCAACTGAAATCAAATATAAAACATTATTTAAGAGTTTAGATCGCAAAAGTTAAATTTTAAAAGTGGGTACACTAAGTAACCCAATTCGATGTCTGAAGGTTGAGGCTCTTGGTGATGTGGATATCTGTCAACGACGATGATCTATCACCCCAAGAGATTCGTCCGGCCTTTTATCAATTTTTATGAGAAATAATACTAGATAATCAGCATTGATACAAAAAAAATACTAAGTATGTACTAAGTAGGTAAGTAAGTATGGATGGAGTTCCGAGGAAAAAGGTCGGAGACCGTTGTGCCAACAATTCCTCGCCGATAATCTCTTCGTATGTGAGCTGTTTGCTCTTCTCTTAGCTACTCATTAGTTATTTCATATCTGATTGAAAGACTGAAATCATCACGTTTTAGGTATTTTAAAAAAAAAGGGATTAATTTCAATCGTTAATTTACAATCGATAGTTCCTACAAATTTAAGAAAAAATTGGGCAATAAATAAATATTAGTAGTATAAGATAAATACTACGACGGCGAATGAGACGATCTGTTAAGCCGCTTGCTAGTGACTTAAACTTCCAAATTTAGTATTTGATTCACGACCGTGGACAATCTTTCTATGACAGGTAAGTATTTATTTTCGGGTGTTGAGTGTATGTTGTGTCTCATTTTTCTTTGTTCATGAAACTCGAAACGTTCCTAAATCCTATTACTCTCAATCGAATAGTAATCTCAGTCGAACAATAAATGCCAGATAATTTTCCCAGCAGTAAACGGATACCACCTATTTATACTAAAAATATAACTGTTACGGTCTCGTAGCTGTACACTTCATATATTTTTTTTAGTTACATTAACGGAACATTAAGTTACTTGAAGCCGTCCCTGTAGCTAGAGACCAGAATTGAACTACGGTATCTCCTGCCTATTATAAGATGCGACTAAAAGGAGGTTTCCGTTTATAAGTGGCTAGGGTGGGAGCTTGAACCGTGCAGTCAGTGACCCCGGGAAAGTAGACGGCATGCGTAGTCCCCGTAAACTTTAGAAGGTGGAGGATAAGCGGAGGCTCATGACGAGCAGAGCCCGGCGCTTCACGTGTTCAGGACTCCGGTTGCGTTCCGTTGGAGATCCCTGAGTCCTGAACATGACGCTGAAGGTGGCCATCGCGGGGGTTTTAATGCGGTAAAATCCTACAAAACCCGGCATCGCTCCCAAGGCACTGGGAGACTTTTGAACGATTCCCCCATGGAAAACAAAAAAAAAGGTTGATTGAAGCCATCTGCTTCACACTAGAAGTAGTAGTAGTGGCGGATGTACTTCCTATCGAACGATGTGGTCATATATGAATAAGATTTAATAAAATAATACACGGAATTTAAAATTAAAATAAAAAAAATATTTGCAATGGAACCATTTTCTTAGCAAATGCTGGCTAGGTGCAGGTTCCATAATTTCCAGCTTATTCACCTAAGTTGACTCTATTGAAGTGTTCATAACGCTTATATAGTGAAAATGGGTCAATTATAACCTACGACCTGAAGAAGACATCGGGCATCCGCTGGATTCAGAGGCCTCAGGACTTATCAGAGTGGCGCAAGTTAGGGGAGGCCTGTGTCCAGCAGTGGACCTGCAAAGGCTGATGGATGGATGGATGATAACCTACTATTTCAACGTGGCGGAGTCTTGAATATAAAACAGCGGGAGAACTATTTCATTATAGCAACACTTTTTACTCTTCACTAAAGAAAAGTGATTGCAAAAATAAATAATAAACACACATAATAATTAAAGAAATAAAACAAACACACATTCAACAATTTATTGATGTATACTAAGTATACTGTTTAATTATTTTGTTGATAATAAAATAGGTCTACTCATCGTTTAGGGATGGAGAAAGAGTATCATTGTAAATATAGTCAGAATCCTTCTTCAGGTGGATTGGAAATCCTATTTATTTAAGGTAACGGATACCTTCAGTGACATTTTTTTTAATTTAGTTTACTTATGTTTACACTGGATTTCAATCCATTAGCGCCCCACAGTAGTGTATGGGTCTCTTCATGTTAAACGCCCATGACGGATACCCACTACGTAGCTTCAATATGGATATTTTATTAATCAATTATCAACTATTGTTTATTTTTATAATTATAATCCTCTTGTTTTGCTTTTTTTTGTTGCGACGGTTACCTGTAAGTGATAGTGCATTTATTATTTATTACAAATATTTAGGAACCACTGCCGTCTGTCTATAGGTACACATAATAAAATTTTGACAGATCGCTTTCTGTACATGAAGAATATATGAGAAAAACGATTACTAGAGTCTTTTATTATAAAAATAGAACCCAAAACAATAGTTTTTAGAATCTGTGTCTGTTTGTCTGTGCGTTTGTGTGCGCTAATCTCAGAAACGGCTTCACCGATTTCGTTATAGTTTTAACTATTGTAGTAAGCATCACCTAATATTTGAAGTTAATTTCATTTCAATCCGCCCGCAAAAAAAAAGTTATAATTTAATATATTTCTAGTCACAGAATAGAAAAACCTAGTCCTAAAACAATGCAAGTAATATTTCTATAGTTTTTCTCAAGCGAAGCGAGGGCGGTTTACTACTTTTGAATATGAATACCGTTGCTGAACTTAAATAAATAAACAATTCGATTGTCGCAAATTTTGACGCCATTACGGTTTCCTATAAAAATTAACTAATTTTGTCAAATGATAATAATCTGTGACGATGCCTAAAGCGACCTGTCCTCTCCCGCACAATGCTGAACCCGATTAATCGTTCACTATTGTCAACGTCGAACGGCTATGAGCATTTCATGTTTGCTTTAGTAGATCTTATAACTTAGTGATGCCGTCGATATCACAGATGTCTATGATCAGCCGTTTATCATTAGCTGGTTGCTAGTTTGTCTTCTATGGAAGTTTAAATCATATGAAAGTGGTGTGTACATTTAGTGAGTTCCTTTTCTGGTAGTCAATGAAGAAGATATATAGGAAGATATATAGCATTAGCTATGTGATTATTTTATTATCTACTAGTGTTTTGTAGTTTGTTTATGTCACGTAGAATGTTATTCATATGTTGTTCGTAGCTGCAATTCCAAAAATTTTCTTGGATTTAGAAACTTTAAAAGACACAATAGTTGCTTTGCACATCCATTCGGCCTTTTGTGGTTTCAAAACTTAGCTGCAGGGCTCGTAGGCACGTACACTCCCTCGCCGACACGCGATTGGAATTCAATGTCTCTATTCTACTATTCTTTATTTCAACACTAGAACCGATGGCGCAGTTTTGTATGAGGTTGCAATTGGGAACAATTTAGTCCACTTATGGGCCAATGTAGATTTAAAAAGATTCATTTCTTCTATGGTTCAGAAAATCGTTGACAATATGTCATCAAAATTCAATGTAAATGATATCTAAAACTATTGCTTCGTTTGATCAAAATATAATTTAGAAGTTTTCAGCTTAAATGTCGATTAGCTGATAATTACTATGTTAGTGTAAGTTTAAGAATCCTAGACTACATATTGACTTACCATCAGGCGGAATTTTTGACAATCATATACTTATAATAAGTAATGAGTAAAAGAAATTAAGATTCAAATGAGCACGCACGCAATAAGCATGGTTTTTTTAATTCTACAAAACAAAACAACAAGTATATTACTAAAACAAGTATATTACCTGGTCTAAAATGTAGCTCCTTTACAACATAAAAACAATTCTGCCCTTTTTTTCGTATTTTCATTGGGTTGGTCGCAACACGTACGATTACTTGTCTACACGTGCTTAGAATTCAATTTGTTGTACTTTTTCCCTTCTAATTTAATATCCATCAAACTTAACTTTCAGTTAGTCAGTGAAAAGGTCACTGTAAAGCATGAAATAAGTATTTTTTCTAGTTTGTATTCTTTTTATTTTGTTATTTTTAACTAATTATTTTGCTAATTCCTTGACACAACACTTGTGCAGCATTTCGATGCCAACTAAAGTATCAGAGAGCTGGTATAAGCTTTGAAAACTAAAGACAGAATGCCCCGAAAAAATGTATACTTTTCAATACCGGTTGTGTCATTTCACTAATATTTTTCTTCAATCCTTAACACATATACATATATCCCTCCTTATTGGACTCATCGCGGAAATTTCCGTCCTGGCCCGCAAGATACGGGCGGCGACCACACCACAGCAGCGCCTTCTAGCGCTCGCTGAGCACAGCCATTTATTAACATCGTTATAATGGCCCAAGCACTCAGTGCGCCATCCACTCACACCGGTCGTACCAAACTCAAGGGCATCTCGCTCGTCTCATTCAACACGCGCGGCCTCCGCTCCAACATCCCTGAATTAAAGGAATTCGTTCGCCACAACGCCACGGACTTACTACTAGTTCAAGAAACTTTCTTAAAACCCGCCCACACCAAGGGCCTATCAATTCCCTCGTACAATCTCATACGTAACGACAGACAAGACAGAACCGACA
>PDGT01000010.1:5842028-5922718 GCA_003671415.1 Megathymus violae
CGCTCACTGGTGCGTGAGGAACGCCGACCTGCACTTCGATCTGCAACTTCCGACAATTCAGAAATCTTTTAAAGACTATTGTACAACATTTTTTAAATCCTCAGAGGAACATTCAAACCCACTTATCAGACAGGCAGCGGATTACACCGCCCCTAGTCTTACAGATCACCAAATCCGGAGGCCAAGAAACGTTCTCACAGATCCCCCCGACAAGATATCATCTGACTTGGACTGCCGCCTGGCAGCCATAGTTAAAAATTCAAATAGTAACAGTTAGTAGCATTCTTAAGATGCCACATAGTCTCACCATTCGACAACACCTTCAGTGTTAACAACAAGCGTATGCTCCCTCAGGAGTGCCGCTAGCACCCTTTCCTTCCCTAAGGATGGGTCGCTTCAGATGAAGGCTTAGAGGCCACAAGGCCAAAGCCAACTCGGGTGATGTTTAGTGGGTAGGCCCCTAGGTTTCTCGGGAGTCCCACATAACCAGCGCAGCCGGCTGCGTTGGTATGCTATGAGCATTCACCACCCCCCTCCCGCGCTTTTCCGGAGGGTAGCCCATTTTCCATCTTCTGGGCCCAAAAAAAAAAAAATTATTGGACTCGCTAATTTATTTTTAGACAAATACGGCACCAGATCTTATACACTCCGCAGGACTTCACAGACTTAGGAATTTTGTTCCTAAGAACATCAATTACAATACAACACCTTTCATTTCAATTGTAAATATAGACAATGAAAAAATACGAACACTCTGTGGTAAAATCGAATCAGTTTGGTTGCAGGCGGGTACATTCCCTCGACGATATGCATCCACTGGCCCAATGCAAACGCTAGGATGCAAGCAGTAATTAGTGCTGAAATCTTATCGAAACCCTGCTCGATTCTAATCATTTCATTTCTTCAATTATTTACTTCTTCATCTCTGTTATTGGCTCGACGATTTCGCATTGCCAACCGAGTCGTTTCACGGGCTGCCTCGCTTTGTGATTGAGATGCACGAAGTCGAGCCATACTAACGCGGCACTCTTCTTCGGCAATTCCTTGTGCTTCTTCAGTCATTTCATTCGCAATGTTTCGTATCCTTCTTGCATTACGGCTTTGTCGGGAAAGATTCGATCGTTTTGGTCGCGGCATTGTTAATGATGATTCAAAGAGAATACAAATTACTGATGATTATATATTTCTTACAAAATTTATATTATCAATTACGTGTAGCTATCATTTTTATAATTGTCAAATTTTTTACCATACTTAACCATAGACGAAATTACGTTTAGCTGTCATTTGTGTTTTGTTATTCCATGTCAGATGCGTTTTTGTTATACCACGTTTTGTACTGACTTCACGAAAACGCGGTCGAACGGGATAAAAAGTATCCTATGTCCGTCTCCTGGTTCTAAGCTACCTCTCCACCAATTTTCAGCCAAATCGGTTCATCCGTTCTTGAGTTATAAGTAGTGTAACTAACACCACTTTCTTTTATATATATAGATTAATCTAGTAACCTATACAGAAAAAAATATGTTGCGTGAATAGAACTCAAATTGATATTATATAAAATCCTGCAACACGTACTGCAATGTCGGAAAAGTAACACATTAAAACTAAAACATTATTTTTAATGTCTTTTCCAACTTAGTACAATTGGCGTAAAATCACATGCTTAAGTTATTTAACGTTTTCTAAAAAGAATTCCCAGCGACTGCGAGTGAAGGAGAGGGTTACGTAGTTTAATGAGCAGTAATTATAACAAAAATATAGAAAAATTTACAGGAACAAAAACGTAGCTCAAAGGTGAACACTTATTTCTTTTTTTAAGTTCGTACGTTCTTTGCACGTGATGTTTTTAGTAATTTGTAAAGGGTTTCCAAATAAATTATATTCAACCATGAATGTCATTAACTGAAAAATTCATTAAACTTAAATTGTATATGTTTACATTCATATTTCCTGCCATCCTTCGAGTATTATGATTGATATTAATATTACTTATTTTACTTTTTTTATTCTACTAAGATGATTCTATGAGGAAATATATTTAGCAAGTAGCTACGTATTAGTAAGTTTCACGCCAATTATTTATAATGAACTACAAGTTATTATTTTTTCTTTATCATTTACATCTTTGAAGTACGTATAAAAGCGCCAAAAACTGTATTGAAATGAGATACAATCGATAAAGACGCTTCGGATTAGATAAACTTTTCGAACTTTTATTTGAACTTATTTTTGTCTTTTTCGAACTTGGTTACAGACATAGTACAAGTGATCAATATGAATAGGAAAACTGATGATCTTGAAAGGAACATTTTTGTAATAATCATAATAATTATGACCATTGGAATAACATAAGGACCAAGAAAATATAAACAGTTTCTATATTCATTTTTTATACGAACGTCGTAGCTAAAGCTCGGTCGAAATATGAAACTATTTGGTCTCACCTCGTTATGATCACAGAATCGAATGGTGCTTTATTAAACTCGAGAAGCGACATAGAAGATGAAATGAGGAAAATATTTTATGAATATGATGGAATGGATTCGCTTATATATGTATAAACGAGTAGATGTGAATTGTTTTCAATAATAAAACACATTTATTGCTACATTTAAAATCTAAATAAGATAACTCAATACAGCAATAACAAACAAACAATTTTACTTTCGTTATGTATCTGTACGTATTCATGAAACACCATATTAGGTATAGGTTAATATAATTGCCGAAGAGACTATTTTGTTAATATGAACTAAGAAAAAAGTCTAATTACATCATAAAACATGTAGGTACTTGAAGTGCTTTAAACTTGATTTTCATAAATCGATTTTTTAACGAAATAAGTTTCTTTATTTGAGAGACATCGTGAACACTAAAAATTTCACTATTTCTTTTGGATGAATTAAAGTATACAAATTCTAATATAATAGGCACGGCACAGATACACTCCTTCCTTTTTTCTGTGCGTGTATGTTTATCTATATATGCGTTTGTACTTTTGTACATGTCAATGTTAAGGGGTCAAAAAATAGGTGTGTTGAACTTTAGAATTACTTACTAGTTTATTGTCAAATCATACAATGAGATTATGACATACACCGATAACTTTGAAGCTAATATTGATAACACAAAAAGTAGCTAAATAAAGAGGTTTTTGAAATAAACTACATGCTAGAGCTAGAAGCAGTTTTTCAACTTTAATAATATATTCCTAACTACGAGACGGAAACGGATATGCTACAAGTCTGTGAGCGTAAAATTCTTTAGTGGATTAAAAGACTGGACGGAATAAAGTTTTGCCTCGTATGTAACACACGGATGTTTCATTAAAACTCCATATTATAAAATATATATTCCTCTTAAATATGCAACTACGATGCTCTAAGTTGGAAATTTAATTACTCTATCCGTAATTGTATTCAGTCTGGTCACAGCGCGGAACAGAAGGTTCGCAAGCACTTCGTATTCCTTTACAAAAATTCCATGAAAATTAGAGTCGTGTGTGCTATTAATTTCTTTTATAGCGACTTTGTTATAGTAAATTACGTAATTAATATAATATTTCATTACTTATACTGAGTATGGTAGAATATTCATCTAATATATAAAATATAATATATATAAATAGTATGTTATACGTTTATTGGTTTTCTCCCACAGTTCTAGTTCTAATGCCATTGAACCTACGAATATTATTCGTACAATTAAACAACTTCAAACAGCGTTTTAATATTAATATTAGCATTAGTTAACCTTGAATATCTAAAGACAATATTTATCGTGGTCTTTAAGGATTTGTTACAAAATATTTCTTTCTATATACTCTCAGTATCTAACTGACTAAATAACTCGGAGATTCTTTTATCACACAATTTTAAATCACTGCTACGAACTGCTACTTATCTAAGAACACTTATACATTTTCTATCTTTAATTGATATAAAAGATATTTATTACACAATAACAAACGTATACAGCGCAGGAACAGATACGCGAGTGATACATTAGTGAAAATAATTGTGATGCAGTGATTGTATCGCGCGAGTTACTGGCATCAGTGCACGGAATATATCGGCTGGAACAGTGATACAGTACAAATAAATCCAAACAGAAATCTTCAATAACTCCAACGCGACCATAATTTATACATCTATATCTATCTCGTTATGAATCATGTCAGTAGCGAGTAGAATGGATATTCATTATAATTATGTCACAACTACTGAAGTGTAAAAAATATTGACTACAAAGAAATTGTTGGGATTGCTGTCTGTTATGGTTATTATAGGTACTTAAAGCGTTTGCAATGCTAAGAGGATTATAATGTTTATAAAGATTGAAAACGTTTTTATTTTTATTTCTCTTGCTCTTGCTTTCTTTCTCCATCTGACGACTGATATTTTTTACGCGACTGTATCTTTTCTATTTATTCTTTATGTATTAGCGGCGCGCAATAAATGGTAAGTAGAAAGGGTATTACGTTAAAATATTTATTGTAACTTTTTTTGCACCGTTTGCCTGTATGAAATTAAAAGACTTGTACAATAAACTTTTTTTTACACAAAATAAGTTAATGCCTGACAACAATCCCAACTGATGGTAAGTGATGATGAAGTCTAAGAGGTTGAACGCATTAACTTGAAAAGCCTATTCGATCTCCTCTTGAAGACTGCCTCATCATACGTAGTAGTAGAAACAAGAAATCTGTGTATTACAAAAGGATACATCAAACCATACCAACTACGTTTACCTCAATGTACACCTGTGTTAATTAATCAAACGTTATTTAAAATTGCATATCCTTGACATTTGTTTTAAAATGTGACTCGTCACATTTCCTAAAAAGAAGTATAACTAACTGTTTGGCTGATTATATTTTCGTGGGCTTTATAATTATGGTCAGGACAAGTTTTGTATAAATAATTCATTGGAAAATCGACCGGAAAAGTGGGAAATTTAAATAGTATATTTGTTTTAAAATTTCATTAAATATGTGACTTTGCTAAAAGCACATCTTTTTTGATCAGCAAATTGTACACGTATTATGTCGTGGCGGGACGCTAGATAAATATAAAATGTAATAAATTAACTAAATTAGGTGTCATTTTAAGTATTATTTTAATAATTGATACAAAATGGATTTTCACATTCCAATTAAATTATTTCAATTAATTCGTGCAATTTTAATTTCATATGAAAAAATATTGTAATTTTAATTTTGGAATGCCGTCATTTGTGAAATTATTGTAATATATATAAATGTCTTAAGTTGGTATTCTAAAAGACAACAAACTTAATACAAATATTATATCCTTTTTAAATTTAGGGAAGCTGGGTTAAAACTGATTAAATCAACATGTTTCTTCGATCAATAAATACTTCCTTGACAGTAATGAACAAACGAAATAAAATTTTATACTTACTTATTATGCTTTATAAAATTGAAATAGAAAAAATTAATGTACTAATTAAAGAAGTCACGTGTAGTACGCTTGATAAACCGTTTTACGCTTATAAAATACGAGTATCGAAAATTAAAGCCTTTAACCCTTCAAAATGTTATGTACTACATCAACATACATACAAGCTTATATTATTGTTAGTAGCTTATATTTGTACCCAATCCAAAGCGAACAAGTTTCTTGAATAGAGATAAGTAGTTTGTCTCATGTCCATTACATTAGCGTGCACTACTTTGTGTTCTTTGTGATAGTCGGCAAGGAAAAAGTATTTTGACAAAAACGCTGAGGTCAGCCTCCCGTGTCGGCTAAAAGAGAAATGCTGGCATGAGACGCAGTACAATAGAGCCCAGCCCCCCTCGCTGCTTCATCGCAACTTGCTACAATACGACTTTCCGAACCTTTCTCATTTCGTTTTTGTTTCATTCCTCGTTGTTGTCGCGGTCGCAGATGTTTCTACGAAAGCGACGGCTCATCTACGGATTAGTATCCGTTAGGTTTTCGTATTATGTGCCCTACATTACATACCGAAAGTTTGGTCGCAAATATTTTGACGGCTATCGTTATTTTGGCTCCTTATTATTTCTATCTAGACGTATGCTTTTTGACGAATAGCAACAGGTGACGTGTTGCAATGAGTTCGGTACCCTAATTATGAAAATTATCCATTTGGATTTGGAGGTGTAAATTAAACATTGCGTTTGTGTTACAGATTTGGTTTTCAGGTTAATCGTTTTGAGAACATATTACAAAATATATTACACTATAGAGGCAAATCGAATTGGTAAACGTATTTTTGTAACTTTGACAGAAGGAATATGGTGTCGGGAGTACGTTATTTACTGCATCAATTCTTATGTAATGGCTACTTGTTTGGGGCATAAGGTATCTCCATCTCTTCTTAAGTCTATACTTAAAACCACCAGGTTTATTGATTTTGGCAGTTCATTTGATACCGAAGACGTATTTTTGTAATAGCGACAAGCAAATTATATACAATACGAATAAAAACATTCATTTTAGCATTACCTCTATGAGAACTATAAAGCAATTATGAGGATCCGACGTAGTAAATATGAAATGTTTTTCAGTTATGAGTTCTGAGTCATAAAATATTGTACAATTCTTAGCGCAAGTTTATTTATATTTTGCAACAAAACCTCCAATTTAATTATACTATCATATATCATATCAACAATATTTGCTTATATCATTTAATTTAATCCTTTAATTATATGTTTGTGTCATTATGCTCACACAAAATTCTTGATAGAATTTTCACCTACTTACCACCACCTAAAATCAAAATTGAAACGAGTTTTACTCACAAAGTAAAAAGGTAATTAAGAAATAATATATTTTTCTTTTTGTCCGGTAACTCGTTCGTGACGGTCCAGGTTTCACAGTTTACCTTCCTATTATGCTCTAACACCATCCACATTCCCCGAAGTCTCTCGGCAGTTATGGGATAACCTAATGTTCATCTTAATTTATATAAGTCGTTTTCCTTATTTACTGATCAAACAACGTCCAGCTAAAACAGCTGTAGTTAGAAACAGTAAATTTTTAGAGGACCTTTTATTACGTATACATTTTCTAAGGAAGGAATTTTGGAAATCTCGATCGTAAAAACGTAAATTATGGGATATAGGTTTATATAAAAATCCGTCACTTATGCAGTTAAAATCATAAGATGCCATTTTGGTTAAAAATAAATGAACCTTATAATAACGCTAAATAATCGTAGACAATATTTTCCAAAGTGAAGCCAGGGTTGTTGGTAATTCATATTCTTAGTTTGAGTAGGCCATTTAGAGATTTTATATTATCAATATCCCAACTATAGTAATAATATTAATGACTTAATAATAATATTGATAGCACAATCCTTACGCGAAACCCTATCAAACAGGCTGGCTTCTGTCACTTCTTAGGATACCCTGTTCTGCCAGCATGGAACAGGGAACAGTATTCTGAGCCGTCCCAATATGACACATTTAATTTTATTGTCATATTTTGTGATAAATATTTATTTTATGACTCAAATTCTGCTATTTCTTTAATTTTTGCCTTTCTGTGTGACCTTTTACAACTCAAAGACGTCCTGACTAATCTTGATGAAAATTAGTATACAGGAAAAATATACGATTGCTCAAAGCTATATACGAGGGTCAAACTAAAAATTCTTGGAAAATCAAAACTGAGCAAACTAGCAAGCTATTAGTTTTATTATATCTTTTCAAAATAGTGTCCATTCACATCAATACATCGCTGCATCCGATAGAACCATTGAGAAAAGCACTTTGCCCACTCGTCCTTACGGGTCTCTTCGACGGCCTTTTGTAACGCAGCCAATGCTTCCTCGGCGTGTATCAATCGTATTCCTCGAAGTTTTTCTTTTATTTTCGGGAATAAATAAAAATCACAAGGTGCCAGCTCGGGGCTATATGGCGGGTGACCCGGTAATTTCATGCCTGACGTAGCCAAATTGTGCGACGAGGCGTTGTCGTGGTGAAGGAGGATCCTACTGCGAGGTCGTTTCTCCCGAACTTTTTCCAAGAAAAGTGGTAAACATTTGTTAGTGTACCACTCTGTGTAGTGTAACTGTTTTTTGATCCTCTAAAACAATTGTCGCGTGAAATGTTTTCGGATAACCAACGAGAAATAAATAAATATTACAGATGAAATAAATTTTACGGTGATGATGATGGTAAAACAAAACTTGAAACTATTGAAATATTTGCGCAAACAAAGTTGCAGGCGGTTGATAGTAAATTATAATAATAGTTGCGTCCATCGTGATGGTGTAATAATCTGAACGACTTTATTGAAATTCCAAGTGATGCGATGTTTCATAGCTATGCCAAAATCTAATCATCTCCAGGGAAACAGGCTTAAAACAGATTACATCATTACATATCATAAATAAATATCTGTCCGGCAGAATGCAATCTTATCCTCAAATTTTGTGTCTTAGTATCTCAAAATCTCAAAAATATCTGGATGGATTTAATACTGATATAAAGTGACTTACGAGTAAAGTAAATAAATTTATAGCTAATAATAGCTAAATATGAGAATTTATGAAATGTCTGATAAAACTAGTAATAATTATTTGGTGTGAGGTTATTATTTGTAAAGGTAAACATCACGTTTCCAGAACAGAAGCGAGGGCGGGTTACTTGTATAAATACATACATATACGATTAATCTTTATTCTCGTTTAGTGGATAAATTCTGATAACAGGTAATCATTACTTAATTCTTTTAGACGGATTCGCTAGAAAAATCTTGTGTTGTGTGCAGAAATATAATATAGGAATGATAAATAGTATTATATTCTACATTATATTACGAGAAACTTGTGACAGCATAACTGTCACTCAGCCGTAAGGATTCCATTAAGAGGCGCCATTCTAACTGACGAGAAATACAATAGAGAAGTAAATGTAAATGGCGAAATACATAGGTAAAAAGTGTTTATTTTAGTCTGTTGATGCATATCACTGGAACGTCCTATCATCAGTCCAAGTGAACCTTACTCGTGTTATAGGATACCCTACGTGACAACTGACGAAGTAATGGTACCAGGTGTTTTATTACTATAAGGACTAGCGAAAAAGCAGACGGGTCACCTGATGTTAAACAGCCACCGTCGCCTATGGACATGTTCAACACGAGAGGGGTCGCCAAAGCATCGCCAGCCCTGAGGTAGAGTTCTTTTTGGGCCTTTTTCGAAAAACTCCATGCCATAGAGCTTCTGGAAGACCTCCGAGCTACCACAACTACGTCATTTTTGATGTCGATGTGATAGTGGTAAGTCTCTTTACGAACCTGTTAGCACTCTCCTTCATAAAACAACAGTATATTTTTTTATGTGTCATAGTTGTAGTGTTGGAGAGATAAGCATTTAAAGAATAAAAGCTTAGAAAAACGAAAAAAATTGGCAGTTAAGTTACCTGCCGTGTGAGAAATTTTGCGTTTAATGCCTGACTGAGTTAGAAAGAAAGAAAACGTTTATTTCGCCTAATAACATGGATACTGCAACCTTGTAACATGATGAAACATAAATATTTTTAACAAAACGACAATTTATGTTGGAGTAAAGAGAAGGATATGCAAAAGAGTAGGAAAGAAATAAACGCTCCCAATTTTTTTTAATCTTTTAAGACTTTTAATGTCGAAGAGTAGGCATTAAATATATTGGTTACTATGCTATTCAATTTGTGTTCCTTTTGTGTTGTGTTATTTAATTTTTTTGATCTTCTATACAAAAAACGAATTAACATTAAGTGGAATGCCGGAAATTTCTAATAAATAAACTTATTGAAATTACGCAACAGTATTGAGGATTCTCATAACAATCAGAGAGTTTAGCGTTTTTTGATGTGTTTAAAACCGTTAAAGTTACTATGGATAAATGTAATATTTGCATTTATTGGATAAAACCTTTGTACCAATAAATTCTCAACACAATAACGATTTACAAAAAAGCTCATAATGAAAACCTGCAAAACTATGAAGATTGGACCGCATTGTCTACTCAAGTCATATACACTCAACAGTGAATAACGACAAATTATAGAAAAGAGAGCTTACAGCTTACGGCTCGAGCAAGACACTTTTTATTTCTGTTTCATACTCGTTTCGCATTGTGATGAGGTTTGAAATATTACCATTGTTATAAATCTTGGAGGGTAAATTTTGTTAAAGGAGTACTTAAATTTTTGAAACATCTATGCGAACGAAGTTGCGGTTTAAAGTTAGAAACTTACATGTACAACATATATTACAATAATTATACACTTACAAGACAACAGAGTCTGAGTGTCTCATATTCACATAATTGATACTAATTGACAGCTGCCGTTTGCCGGTGTGTTTAATACTGGAAAATATGTGACGCGGTCTCCAGCTGTAGATATGAATTTGCTACATCCACAGTGAAATTTTCTTTGTTTTTTTTTTATGTTAGTAACCGACAAACGAGCAGACGAGCCACCTGATGGTATTTGGTCTCCGTCGCCCATGGAGATGAGTAACACCAAAGACGTCACTGATGCGTTATCGGCCAGAAAATAAGAAAAAAATAAGTAAGAAAGTACTGGCTCTCAAGCCCCCAGCCAGAACACGCCGAGCCCTTTGGCGGCTGACTCAAGCATGAAGGTGGTAAGCTAGCCATGCAGGCTTCACGGAAAGATAATAATAACATTAATAATATTAATGATTTAATAAAAATACTGATAATATAATCATTACGCTAAGCTCTACCACCAAGCAAGCTGACTTCTATAGCCGGTTTCGACACCCTGTTCTGCCAGCATGCGATTGGGGGGAGTATTCTAGGCCGCCCCAATACGGCCAATACTGTTTCGCTTCTTAACATGTAAATACCATATTTTAGTATATTAAAACAAACTTAGTTATTGCCAAATGAAATAGTTCATCGTTTTTCATAAAATGCTGGTTTCATAGAATTAAATTTACAAATATTTTTATTAAACTGAACTGATAAGAAGAAATAAAAACTATACAGAGGTACTGTACCCTTTTTTTACAATACAGCGGTTACTAATAACCTTCATAAGGCGTTTAGCAAAATTCACGGTTACCCAATTTGATAGCATTTCAGGTCTGATTTCAGAATTAAAGTAATAAAAATTTATTTGTTTATTGCAATAGCTACAAATCAAATAAATAACTTAGTAACTACGTAATTCGTGAAATTTTGTTGATTGGACATTAAAGTCAAAACTAAAGTGAAACGATTTAACGCTTTTGGTTTATCTTATAAGCGTCGAAAGAGTGATAATTTTATCCTATTGTTCCTATTTTAATAGAACATTAATTAGAGTAATTAAAAAGTGACCATGCTGCTGTTAAACAAAGGTCGGTCACTCCACCACCAAAAGGATTGATGACCTGAAGAAAATAGCGACCGAAAAGTTTTGATCACATTTGAAACAAGTTGCTGAATTATGAGCTCTTGAGTTATAATTACTACTACCAAAACTATATTCAAATTAAGTATTACGTGGTTTTAAATTTATTGTAATTAACTTATATCATTTATTAGTTCCATTACAGTGTACAAATTTTAAGTAAAAGCCATGAATGTGACAATATTTAATTTGTACCGTAAATATCCTTGGATAAATTTCCATCGAGAGATGGAAGATGGAAGAGTACCACATTAGACTCTCAAACTTAAGCTCTCAAATTCCCTTGAAAATGACAAAGGCAATCTCACAATCCATTTGCTAGTCCGCTGAACTCCATTACTAAAAATCATTTTAATCAAACCAATTTTTGCAATGGCGACAAATGAAGTTGTGTTCGAAATTGTGGATAGGATTTTGTGATACATGGCACTAATTTGAACAAAAAATTAATATCATACAAAAACAATTGTTTCATAAAAATAAAGAATATTCACGGCAAATAACCACAGTAAAGTTATAGGCTGCTGTTCGATAACAAAACACGGCATAAAATGTCGTCACAAATTATACAATAAAAACGATCGTTTCATTTTAGTGATTCAAAGTTCGGGTTTCTCTCATAAATGTTACTACTCCGGAGAGTAGTAAATATCCATGAGTATATATATAATTTGAGCGTGTCGTAGTAATTTTCAATTATACTAAATTATTGATCAAACTATGAAGGACGAATGGATCCCGTTTTATCGATTTCTGCTTTCGCAATGTGTAAGCTTCCCTAACCAAATACGAGTTAAATGCCCTCAGCGATTTGCAATCAAACTGTAATGGTTCTAACTTGAGCGGGTGCCATTTGATATAATGTATCTGATGTAGGAAGGTTGTGTTTGCAGCGCAGATTAGTAACACACTGAGATACATGAGGCAATTTGAACGGGGCTAATCTAGAACCTACGGGTGAGATTATGGAATGCAGGCTACTGCTTTCGAGTACGACTCGCTTGACCATTGTATAAAATTATGTTTGGTATGTATGAATAAGTTCCGTACATATATAAATTTCGTGTTATATCAATGATACGAGTATTGATTTAAGTCCAGCCCATGGCAATGAGTTAGTAATTCTTTAACATAGAACATGAGATAGATTTAAAGTTACACTCTCAAGGCAGATATTGTGACAAATGAAAGTTTATTGTCTGATCATGTGCCTTACTCTAGTGACGTACATATTAATATTGAATGGGTTAGATGTATTTATGTGTGATATTGTTTCATAATTGTGATAGCTTTATAACAATATGCCTTATACAAGCTAATTACTAACAATAATATGAAAATGATTGAGTGGCACTCGAAACGGCTCCATTGAATCCAGGTGAAAGTAGTCATGGCCACAACGTACGTATGTACATATATGGTTAATTGTGATATTATGGTTGTTTGTGGCAAAATGATTAAACTGTAGCCCAGTTGACCTGTCTGCCGATCAAATGGTTAGGATAATTCGATACCTAACCGAACATTTATGTAATAGATAAATATTTATTCTCGTATTGGCGTTGTTTGGCATGTTTGATTGTATGCGAGTGGAGCGGCTAGTAGATACTCATACCTAATAAATGATTTTATTTTATTTTCTAATCAATAAATTGCTTATATTCCTTCTTAGCTTTGCTGTAGATATATGAGACGTTCTTTGTACAAAGTGGAAGGAAGCTGTAGATATTACTGATCTGAAATTCAAAAAAGTTCAGCATATATTATACCTAATCCAGTCATCCTCCTATATTGTTAGCCTGAAGCTAAGCTGACCTAAGCGTGCTTTAAAGATCAGACGTTGAAATTTCAGAGTGGTAGTTGCGAGAGCAGGAAACGCATGTTAAAGCAAAAACTTTTCAGATTGTAATTTAAAAAGGAATTCAATTACTTTAGCCTGAAAAAAATATATCTGATAATGTACTACGTAATTTCGTACTTAAGCCGCTTTGTCACTATACCTAGAAGGTATGTCCTCAATTGAAATTATAAGTATTTATCCTACCCGTGACACAGGTAATAAAGTGTATGTGTTTATTAAGTTATTTGAATATAAATAGTTTATGACAGTTCATATATGTGGTACAACGATTACATATTGTTATTATAAGAATAATTTACTTACCTGTGGCTATATCAGTAAGTTGGATAAGTACCACCGGCAGTAGACGCGTGGGAAAAGACCTGATTCCCAAGGTAATTCAACGAGATTCACACGTCAGAATGTATCACGACGATATTTTTTCTTATTTACTGTAAAAAATATGTAACTATTTCTTGTTGGTTCCAGATATCAGCACCCATAAATACATTGTTTAGTTCCCAATAACACCAGAATATTTTTTACTCATTATTGCAATCTCAGCAAATACAAAAGCTAAGAGAGGATTAAAGTTCGTAGATTTGATGGGCTGGGTAATGGATATCGAATAGTAATAGTTGCAAAACCAAGGAGGTAACTTAAGTTGAAGTGCAAGCTTAAGGTAAGTGAACTACTCGCATGGACAATAAAAGCGTCGTTATGTCGCTGGACTTCTGCTCTCGTTCCAGCTCTCATAATAATGCTTCCTGAATTATGGAGGTAAATCCTGTGTAAGTAGTTTTGCTTGCACGCTTGGGACTTCTGAACCGACTTTTAGTTGTTGTACCTATTAATTTCATTTATAACTACTCACAGTATAATATACGATCTACTCCTATCATTACTGTCACATATTCGTTAACTTTTTTATATTTATGTCAGCCATTACGTTATGCATAACATAATAACGTTAGAAAAATTTGATAATTTATAATTCGAAATTATTCATATTTTCGTATATTTCTTAACAATGTCTTTCGAACTAGCTGTACGAGTAACTTTTCTTTGTCTTTATTAATATAAATTCAAACATGCCACAGAATTGTTCATTTCTCTACAATTTATATACCGTTGTATGATATTAAAAAAGATCAGGAGTGACAAGAGAAAATATAAGTAATTTCTGCAATTTTCTTGACATATGTATCACGCAAACTCGTTTTTTATGTCACGTTAGAGAATCTAGTCAAAGAAAATACTTAAAGGAACAAAATTACTGGAGATAGTAAAAATGAAATCTAAAATCCGCAGCCTGCAACAATTATTGCACTCTGTCTACATTAATGGAAAGAGGCACGAATGGATGTCGCGACATATCACTTTGCAGCAGTGAAGCGCAGCTGCTATTACCTAATGATACGTGGCAGCTCCCCAATTACGTCAACTGGTTCGTTCTTAGTTTCACGTTTCGCTGAATTAGTAGCTTTGACTGTTCAGTTACCGAGGAAGCATACTAAATGTTCTATAATTTAACCCCAACATACCTTTAATTATATTAAGGATCTAATGTAAATAAAAAAATATTATTTAATAGTATATAAGTAATTTTAATTCTAAGAACCGTAAACCAAGTTGAAAACTGGTGATTTATTTGAATTTATATAGATTAGGGTGTAAATAGCTTTATCCATCTTTTTTTTCCGAAGCGTTTTTGTGCCCCTTATAATTGATTGTATTTTGCTTATTCTTCCCATATAATATTTAGTCCATTTCATTTCTTCCTTCATAGTGTGCCAAACGTCATAGTGGCCCTTTATGTTATGGATACATGACTATACTCTTGGTTCGCAGCTTTGACTTTGATCGCCGCGCTCTGGTCAAAAAAGAATCGTTTAACAATAGATACAAGTGTCTTCATAAGAATATGTTCTGGTACAGTTGTATAATCCTAGCTTTGACCCTGTATGACTTTATCATGAATGGCTGTATGACTAATATTTTTATTTATGATGGTTCCGAATGAAAATCCGTTTATTTTTTATGAAGCAATAATTATCATTAATATAGTCAATAATAAATCAAAATACCCTACCTTTGGCTTTGATACAGGCTTTTGAACTGTCTAACCACAAATCGAATTATTTCAGAATCGGTTATGATTTTAATGATTTTAATTTGATATAATAAACAAGCGACGTATATCATAACGATTTAGAGACTCAGGTGGACTAAATGCTTGTTTGGAAGTTCAAGAACGCTGTGAGCCACATCTGCAATCGCCTAATGATGTACAAAATTTACCCAATTACGGCAACTACTGCATTTATGGTTGAACTTCCGCAGCAGTTTCATTTCTGCTTACTAATTAGTAGCTAAGCAAATGTTTAGAAAAAACACCCATTATTGTTAGTGTACAGATCGAGATTAAATTATTCGATTGGATTGGAGTAAGGCTCCTTTATCGTTGAGTCCAAGCCAATCTGCTCGACGCGCATTCTACCTTGTATGAACAAAACAACAACATTAAGTCTTTAAGTTTTGAACGTTTTTGAAGTATAAATATTCATAGTGTAATTTATGCACGGCTGTGCCAGTTTTTTACCTATCGGGATAACAAAACCCCTCCTTTTTAAATAATAAACAGGAAAATGTTTCGAAGCAACAACTTAATTTGAACTTCAAAGCAAAATAGTGCTCATGAAACTTTGCTAATACAGGTACCCATCTCTTGCGAATTTGTTTATTACGTTCAATCATTTGACGCGCATAAACCGTAGAACTAAGATCGCTTTAAAATTTGATATGGTGTCCGTAAATAACAATCACGTCTACGAGATTGAGACTATGAAATCCTTTGCCTAAATTATTGAAATTTAATACTTCTTTATCTTTAACGAATACTGACATTAGTCACTGTTTTATATAGTTTAAACAGCCGTTTTAAACAGCAATTTGTATTTACAGAAACGGCCATAGTTGATGGTATTTTTGTTGTTATTCACAGCTTTAATATTTTACTTTTCAAGGTGTATTTCAAAAATGGCATGATACTTGAAACAGTGAGGGAGCTCCGGTAAGCATTAATGAGTAGCTTCGTCCGGTCAGGTTACAAAGGATGGCCAACGCCGAGAAAATTACGCGCAAATTTACATAATAGACAATCCGTGGCTACCCTACTCCTTTGAAACTTGGAACCCTGAACTCGCTACGAGTGACACCGTCCTACATTAAATTAACATCTTTGTCGCTTTGTTTGTGAATTGATGGAAATGGGTGGATTAATTTGGAAAGTTAATCTTACATGATCCTTATAACATAACTTATCGGACAATTTTTCTTTTTGTTTAGTAGATTTTAAAGTATAATAGTGTTTTTTTATCAGACGGGATAAGTTGAGACGTCTAATCAAAGGGCAAGATATTAGAAAAATTACACAGTTGCAACAAAAATATTATAAAAGAGCTTGAACATAACAAATTTATATATTTTAAGTTATTTTGTAGCAAAGTATTTTTTCTTAATAAATTTATGTCTCAAAAAAAACAGAATAAAGTATTCACAAAAGAAAATCAACCATTAATAAAATATTAAACTTAAATGAGATTTATTTAACCTTTTAACTAAAAACAATTAGAAAATATGATTTGACCTTCTTTGCTTTCTTCATTTGGCATTTTATTTTCATTTAATCAAAGTATGGTATTGGTATGATAACTGGAATAAATTTTCTGAAAATTTTTTAACCATATGATTTGTCATTTTTTTAGTCATAACTCGCTACGAATTATGTGGGGTGTTCCAGGTGACGGAGATGTTGACATTGACAGCAGATGTCACACACACTTACTCCGGCACGAAGATGAAATTTGTGCTCTAATGTGCACCCTGGACAACCAAGGTATGCCACGATGGATGGACAACCAATCTGCGTCTCCAGCAGGAAGAGCAAGTGCGGCCGCGCCGTCTCTAGGTGGTGTTGAACTGTCGACAGGTTAGAGTGCAAGCCATGAATATTCATAAAGTGCACTTTAAATGAGGGGAAGTATAGCCGCTGTGGAAACCAACTGCTTTTCCTCTTGCTTTTCGTTTTTTTTAATTTTCTTAGGAGTGAATAGGATCGGTAAAGGCAGCTGAACGAGGTGTTGGGGAGGTGATCCCGTGATAGAGTCAGAGTCGCCATGCCATTGGGGCCTTAGCTTGGGACCACGGGGACGCCTGAAACCCTTCGGAGATCGCCATCAGGTCCCCTTATCACGTTGCCAACCGGCACCATGGAGCCACCCCGGGATTTTCCGCAGTTAGCAGGGTAGTCTTTCGTGAGTGGCTGTCCCATTACTTCTCATCGGTGCTCATTTTGTATAACCTAGGGGGCACGTTTAGGGAATTCAGTGTTCAAGTAACCTCCTACTAACGCTAGCAGCCCATTCCTCTAAGTAAATTAATTTAAATATTATGTAAACTTTACTGTATTACACTAAATTTGACACTTTTTTTAACTGTCTACGATTTTAAAGGTCAACTTGTGCTTAGCAAAAATATTTCACATTATGGTTTTATTTTAGCCAGAGACTGCACCAACTTTTAGTACCCCACGATTTCATACTCTACGAGAGTTGAAAATTGTTTTATTGTAGTTTTTTAGTTGGATATGCGCTGAAACTTTTACAATAAAAGTTGCGAAAGCGTAATCGGATGCAGAAGGTCAAGTGGGGTTAAACGGAACACAAAATTTGTGTTTAGCGTAGCAAACTAGGTTCACAAAAATGGCTTTCGAAGTAGTCTGAACTGCCATACATACCTACTTCTCCATTTTTTGGTATTAATTACTGTACTATTACATATTCACCGTTTTGGGATAGGCAGAGTAACGCCTTGCTTAAATGTTCAGTTAATATAGTATCATTTTCCTATTCATCTTTAGTTTGGTTATCATCGAGCCAGTCAATGTCATTTTCAAAGTTTCATGATAGCTCTATTTCTTTTCAATTCTCCTCTTCTTCGTCGCTATCCAATATTTTTCTATAAATTTTGCTTCCCTTGTTAGTCTTTTCTTGTTCCAATTTTTTTTCTAGATTGTCAATTAGGCTTCACCCAGATTTGTTTCGTTTTCTGTTTCTTATTGGTCTACCTTTTATTAAGTATCATAATTCAAAGGGAATTTTAGAAACCATTTGAGTATAACAAGATGGTGTTTTAAAGGTGATACCCAACATGTTTCCTGTATTAGTGAATGAATCAACTGCAATCAGATTTTCAGTCAAAACAGATTGTTCCTTCGAGGTAGAGAGTTCGAAAAGTTCAGCAATCTTATATTTATAGCAGTCCAATTCTATCTGCATCCAGTTTTTTTACAGTTTCCAGTAGAAGACGCAAATGGATGGAAATTGGCTTATCCGTTAATTTCAACCAAAGTTGTTATTCTTAAATCGGGTGGGATATTTGCTTCATCTAATGTACGTAGTACATGTAGTTACATCTAATATACAGAGATGAGACTCGAATTGTATCGAACTCGGGAATCCACATTTCGAAGATTGGCTGGACATGGACGATCGGTTACTAAATTTGGCATAAAATCATTAAGAAAAATATATAAGAATTACATTGACTGACATTTGGAAAGTTAAGCGATTGTTTCGCCAAGTTGTTGGCTTGTCTTTAGAGGTGTTTATATGTTTTATAAAATATTGTATGATATCTAGAAATATCGCGGAACTTATTCATCTTGTTGTGTCACCAGTCCAAGAGTATCAGGTGGCGTGTTTTTTTATCATACGCTCTTTGATTTTTTTTACGAAAAACCATTACAGGCGGTAAAAATCCCCCTAGCACTTATTGCACAGCACGTTGTTACTAATATTTCTCTTCCTCCATTAGTAATTTTTTCAATGATTCTTCTATTTTCATCAATGTTCTTTTGGTGTTATCACTTTTTGGGATTTTAGGACAATGGTGATAGACGTTCGTACAAATTAAATATCCTAGTTTCATCTGCAAAAGCCGGATGTCTTTGTATAAGGCTCTCGTAACTTGTTAAAAAAAAATTAAAGTTACTTTCATTAAAAGCCCAAAGCTTTATTACTTGGGCAAAACTAGACTACTCTGTGTTTTTTAGACTAATCACATGTCTACGCCTGAGAGAATCCAGTTTTTCCTGCCATTTCGTTTCCAAATATTTTCGAATTGTTTATTTTAGCGCATGACATGCTTGCTGCCGGGCTTATTTAGTATTCAATCCATGGAATAAAAAGGGAACGCTGGGTAAAGTAGTCTTTTAAAACTTTTTCTTATTCCACATCGAAAATTTTGTTTACTGAATAGTTAGGTTCTAGCCGTAAACTTTCTTGAGGTTCACATTCTTTAGTGTTCCAATATTGTTGCAAATGGACCTCCTGTTCTTTTTTGAGGCTAGCCTTATAATACTACTACATATACTACTATACATATATAGAATAGAAAGGGCTATTATTAACAAGGCACGGTGACTCTTATACATATAACTAAATTTTCATAATTAAAAACCAAATAATTATTATAAAAGAGACAGGTATGTACACGGTGACTCACTAGACTGACTTCATGAGTTTCAACCTGCGTCATTGTATAATAACACGCTATTTTGGATATTTTTTAACATATCCTAAACAAACCGTATTCATGTTAACCTTAGAAGTACTACATTTCAGCAGAAATAACGTTCAATATTAGACATTACTGGTTTAACCAAAAAACAAGTAGTTCTCACCTCTTTAAGTAATTTTTCGGCCACTAAAACAGAAAACACGTGATAACACCTTTGTGTTGTAGTACATCATTTATTTTGTATTTGTGATTGTAATTTGTACATATCTGAGTACGAAGCTCTTCATAAGTATAATGAGATCGAAATATAGAATGTCTTGTTATTAATAAAGTATAAGCGAGTCGTGTACTCGAGTCATATAAGCGAATCGTACATACGAGCGAAACACTGTTTCCTACATGTGACTCCACACATAAATACAATGAATTCTCACTGTACTATCACATTTACCACAGTTATTCAACAGGACATCTATCTACTAAATAAATGAGAGAAAGTAATTGAACTGAATTCCTCAACTTAAGAAATAACAGCCCGTAATGAGGTTAGAAGCCTAAACTCCACATAAGTTTGTTAATACACTTGCCATAGTTTCTGTTGTTCTTCCATTGCTTCCGAATATACTTGAGCCAGTAGATATAAAACAAATAGTAAAAGATTAAAAAAATATATTTATTTGTTTTAGTAATTTTGAATAAATAGGATAAGTATTAGAAATATTTATAAATAAAATCAACTAATTTTTAAGATAAAAAGTTCATGTCTCCTCAAAACTGTCAACGCATTTATTGTGAGCTGTGAAAATGTTCAACCTTATACTCGTATATATTATTTTTGTGTAGAACAAAGAGCACTTTTGTTGGTATTAGTAACTGAAAGTTCCTTAGTATCAATGTAAATGGTGTAAGTTAAGTCAAGGTGTAAGTAAGTGATAGTAGTATCGATAATACATTAGTAATATGTTAAATACTTTTAATAACAAAATATCCGCTTACATTATATAAATCCTTGACTATAATTAATTTGTTAATATAATGAGTCAGCCATCCAAATCCTAGTAGCGTCTTACGTTACTAAACTCAGGCTATTGCTTGCGATTCACAAAAACCACAAGCCAATAGGACTACAAGTACTTCAGTTGGTTGTGTTACATAAATCTGTTTTGTTCTACCCATAGATATTTTTCAAAGTTGCAATAATTATTTCATTGAGACTGAATACGATACTAATTGCAGCTTGTGATGCAGTGCGGTGACCGGACGATTTATTGTCTTTGTAATTAATCCAATGTCTGCTCTATGAAATGACCTCAGTTTATATAATTTTTTGAAGATTTTGTTTTTTTTTTAAGATACATTGGTTTTATTTGTAATCAATCGTAGACCATCTGTCACGAAGAGAGATCTTTTACTGAATGGAGTCTAAGGCCTGTGTTTGCTATACTCAAAAATAGGGAAACACACAAGAAGTGATTTTAATTTAATTTAATATAAATATAAGGACTATTGTGTTTTTTTAACGATATTTTGGCCCAATTACAAGGATCACGGTCACGGCGAGACTGCAATGGCAGGTTGATACTCTTTCCAGTTGATATTTGACAGAGGCTAATAACAGAAGAGTTTGTCAACTTTACGTCTACTTCGTTTTATGTTCCTTGACACACCAACTAAATCTTAACGTCCTGAACTTCAAAACGTTTTCATCTTACATAAAGTATTCACTGGATTCTACACTTGAGCAAATTTCAACCCTTATTCTTCTCTATTAAAATTTGGGGTATTTTTTGATCTCAATGGCCTCCATTATTAAAAGTGGAATGTACTGAAGTTAAGCTGAAATCACCCGAGGTGTATTTAACTCACTAATTAATCTGAAATTTCTAGTTATTTTGAGGTTTTGCGTATTCTGCGTATTGCGAGCCTTCATACACCTTCGAGAACATCATAAAATTTTTTAGCTATGGTGTCCGTAAGATATTTTAGTTCCGAAGAAAGTGATCAATCATTTTTAATACGAGCATAACCTTGAAAAATTAGGCATTCGTTTAAGATTCGATCCCGAATTCTCTGCCCGTAAGACGTATCATGGACACTGAAATCAGTGCTTATCAATAATATTATTTAACAGTTATTTAATTTTAAATGTGGTATACTAAAAACATACTACTAAAAAAATCTTACATTTACATCCGTTAAGGATCCGTGAATGCAAATGAAAATGGACGGAGTTCTTGCAAAAACTAACATATGCTGAGACTGAATTACATACCTCTAATATTTTTTATGAAACTTACGCACACACTCGCACACATTCACGCATACATACGTCCGTTCAAAAGAATGATGAATGAATCTTTCAAATAATACAAAGGTATATTATATAACATAATAAATGTTAAACTTTGCCATAGATTTGAAAACTGCACAATTTATATATACCATTGCCAATGTTTGCGATTATTATGATATTGTAAAACTGTTTTTGGTTATAAACAAATCCTTAAAACCTTAAATTATCGTACAAAAGAATTTACTACAAATGTTGACAAATAAACATTATTGTTCCGTTGAACGCTTCACCGTTCTTGTACAATGTAACATGTAACAAGAAGGCCTCACCTCAGATGCCTGTTATGTTGGTAACTGGAGTGCTTATTCTCTTTGTTCGTCCCGAATACAAACTTGGGTTGTATACTGAAATCTCTGTTTCTACGCATACAAAAAAATCTGTGAAAATATCATAAATAACATTTTACGTATGAGTTATTCTAAATTCTGTCATCTGCATTTAACTTCTTTGTTAATACGAGTTGGTAATGCTCTTGTTCAGAAATAATTTCTTTAGTCTAGCTGTGAACCTTAGAGTTATTGAGCAGTATATGCCGAAAAATATTTTGTAAGGCTACATTATACTGTACCTGAATGAAATATAAGTTAATCAATATAATATTTTTAGACGACAAATCATTATACAGTACTTGCAAATCGCAGTTACTGACGCGATGCGCTATCGGCCAAGCAGGGGTTAACACATTGATTGCCTGGCTCACCAAACACTGCACCATAACTTGTTAAAAACATTTCATAATTGACCTTTACAAGGTGGCAGCCGAAAAGGTATACAACCAGTGACAACTAGTGGTGACAATGGTAATAAACAAAAAAGAGTTCCTGACGAAATTCCAGGGATTTTAATAAAGACGTGTGCACCCGAGATGTTTTCTAAGTTGAAGTGCCTAAATCCTGGAAGCTTGCCAACGTTCACTTCGTACCCAATGAAGGTAGTTATGCCGACCTTAATAATTATAGACCGATTTCAATTACCTCCATACTCTAAGATTATGGAACATAAATTGAATTCGCGTCAGATGACATATCTAGCAGAAAACGATCTTCTTAGCGACCGGCAGTACAAATTTTGTTGATACCGATCAACCGGGGACCTTCTAGCGTCTGCCACTCACTTATGGGGCGAGGCCTCGATGTTTCGAAGGCTTTCGACAAGGTCTGGCACACTAGTCTGTTAAGCAAACTTCTATAGTATAATTTTTTTCTCCGTACAGTTTGCGTCATAAAACGTCGGAGCGGTGAAGCGAGTATTTTGCTCCCTCTCCCACTCACGGGCCTTATGGGCGGGCATAGTGATGCGCATTATTGTTGTCGATAAGCGTTACCGATAGTGTATTATTTTTGTCATTATGTGGGATTATGATAAAAATGAAAGAAAAATGGATAAAACCACGTATTTATTGAAATAAGAATAATAATGATTTAAAATAAATTATTAATTGGGTATGTATGTATTAAAAAACTATAAGTACAAAAGTTTAGAATGTAACAAGTTAATAAATATAAATACTTATATCTAAGTTTCAATTGAACAGCAAAAAATAAAAATAATGATAATAACTAAAATATCTTATATCTAATATAAGTAAAGTAACTTATATCTAAAATTAAATCTAAAAATATTTACATTAAAATTCTACATGAGAGTCATCAGAGTCATCGTCATCCACATGAATTACGAATTCTTCTGCCAGATGAGATTTCTTCAGGCCTTCATCTTGGAGTTTTTCTGTATGCTTCACACAATCTTCCCAGTTCTTTTGCGAAACGTTCAAAATTGCTTCATGCAGTAACACTTCAACGTCTGCAATTTCAAAAGTGCACCGCCGCCGTGCACCTGCCTTCGATGACTCATTTGTTTTTATCGATAATGGCGTTGCGCCAGCGCACCATGCTCACCGCCCTAGCCGGCTTATCTATTATGACCCAAACTGCACGAAGAAAAAAATTATACTATAGCTTATGGTATTTTCTCTGATTTTTTTTTCTCACTTCGAGCAGTGTTTGAATGGAGCGATACCAATCTAGTAAGATTCAGTGCCACAAAAACGCAGAAGTGTCTATTCTCTGCCAAAAAAGCTCGTTCATCTTGGCTCATAATTTTCTGAATGTAACCTTGAAATGCCTTCCAACCGTCTTCATTTCTTGGGAGGTAAAGTTTCTTCGAATATTATCTTTAGCCGGTTCATCGAGTCCAAAACTAAAGCGATTACAAGGAAACTCGATATCCTTGCAAAGTTGCGGCGGTACTTCGCACTGAAATAGATGTTAACCCTATACAAAGCTCAGTTCTGACCACGTGTGGAGTGCTGTTGTCACATTTGCTCTGGTGCCGCCAAATACACACACACAGAATTATGATTACATATTGTTATAATTATTTTTATAATAGTTAAACCGTTGTATATTTTTAGCAGGTGATTTATATTCACATAAACTAACCTAATTTTAAGTCTTTTGTTACGGGATGGGCGTAAACTGCTGCGATACAGTTTTTCGCGGTTGTTTACGGATAATGTCATTACTGTTATTTGTTTTTGTGATTAATAAATCTTATAAATCTCACCTATAAGCTTAGGACTCAATGGAGAGGCTTGCAAATACAGGTTTATTGGTTACCTAGATCTGGTCGAAACCAATCAGCAAAGCACAGGCGCAGAGTTGCCAGCCTCTCGGTCTTCTATAGGGTGCATTCCCCTATCTCCAATTCCCCCATCGCCACTCCTTTATCGAACAACCTGACGTACGGAAAGAATCCATCCTTACGTCGTGAACATCACGCCTCATGCGCACTGCAAAGGACTGGAATACCTTGCCCACGTCGGCGTTCCCAACTATATATGATGTGGGAGTTTTCTAGAGGAGTGTATATATGCTTTTATAAGTTAATATGTTCAACATCTTAGACTTCATCAATCCTAACCATCAGGTGGGATTCTTGTCAAGAATTAACCTATTTTTTGTAAAAAAAACACGACAATACACGAGTAATGGTTCGGTTAACGTGGGTAGTACTGAGCAGCTCAGTAAACTCAACGCCTTTCAACAAGATCTAACGCCAATACCTCATCTATCGCTTACCTAAGCGGACTACGAGTAGGGAAACAGATTTGGACTCAGTGTTTGATGGACGGATTCACTCATAGATATAGGTTCTAAACATCGTGATGAAAAGCGCCATTGCATAAGCGGGACATGATTTTTTATTAGATTGTCCATATTACTCATATAATAAGATTATCTCTTTTATACAAAAATAGATGTTGATTTACCTGTCTGAAATTAATAGACTGCGATCCATGGGATTTGGCACGGATATGTTTTTGTTCATGGAGACTGATTTTCATATACATTGTTCATTGTGTTTGTTGTAACTTGCCACCAAAGGCGCTGTAGAACATTAACTTCTGTTAACCGTGCAGCTGATCACTACGAACAAAAAGAAAAAGAAGAGATGAGCTCTTATTTTTTACATGCGGTTTATTGTGTCCACATAAATAAATTAACACCATCTGTTACCGTGAAGGGGATAATTGATGTTTTTATAAATAAAAATCTTTTTGTACCGAGGTGTATGACGCAAAGTTATCCTCTTTCATGTTATTCCAAGCTATTTATATACATACATGGAACTAATTTAATTGTTTCAGTTGCTAGCGTTATGTCCAAATGTAACTAGTAGGTTTTCTGAAGTGAAGCGAGAGCAAGTTAATAGTAAATACACAGACAGAACAATGTGTCTTGGGTTGTAATGGCAATGTTCAAATTTCATAGAGCTGTGCACTCTCGTAGGGATGAAGAAATAGTTTACACACATTGAAATGCATGTATAACCAGTTAAGATGTAAATGATAAATTATGTAAACATGCGATTGTTAATAAATAATTTAAGGTCATATTGGGGCGGGATAGAATACTCCCCCCAATCTTATACTGGCAGAACAAAGTATCGTAAGAGACGACAGAAGCTAGCCTACTTGATGGTAAGGCTTCATGTAAGTATTAAATTATCAGTATTAATAATATATTAAGTCATCAATATTATTACTGGTTTTATTATCCTTCGGTGAAGACTGCCCGGCTAGCTATCCCCTCCTGCTGGAATCAGCCGCCAAACAACTCGTCGTGTTCCGACTGCCCCCAGAACCAGAGCCAGTACTAACTTTCTTCTCATTTCCCAGCCGACAACGCATTAGTGATACCTTTGGTCTTACTGATGTCCATGGGCGACGATGAACACTTACCATCAGGTGGCTCGTCTGTTCGTTTGTGGGTTATGAACATAAAAAAAAATATTAAAAACGCGTCAAAACATAACTGTTTCACTCACAATAGTATATTATCACAATAGTACATTACATTATTAATTATAATAATACTACGTTCTCCTCAACGACGGCTTAATTTAATTAATTAAGCGGTACTAAATGTTATAGGCGTAGTGCTAACTGGAAGCGATGAAATGTTAACAATGTTATTGTTTTAGTGAATTTAATCCAACAATGGATGGCTCTTATATTAATTTGAATGTTTATGTGAATGCTGAAGGCAAGATGTTCAGTGTAACGATGTATTATTAATTAACGAAAGGGAAGTTTAATCGAATCGAAAACTTGAGATATCATTTTACTTATTTGGTGAACATCAATTTCATATTCAGAAGCATTTTGCTATCACTAACTGGTATATTCAAATAAAATAACTAATAACACTTTTATAAAATATCACCAATGAAAACATTATTAATTTATATAAAATTCTTGAGTACAAACATGTACTTACAAAGTAAAGATTTTATATTTTGGTAGAATTTAGTGTTTTTATATAAATATTATAATTTATAGATATATTTTTGTAAATCTATCTATCTATCTGTAAAAATCCTTCCAATCTGACATCCATTAAAGAACCGGAAAAATCATCTCGATTTGTTCAATATCCTGAATTCTAATTTAAAACAATAGCCTATTTAAATTATGATTCGTTTCGTAAAAGAATACAAACCCTAGATAGAGAATACCTAAGTCGAATTGTGATATTCATTTCATTCGGAAATACAGAATAATAACATGCTTACAACATGATTACAATGCCATTTTTGCTTATAAGTGAAACGTAACAATATTATTTTGCCGTAGTCTACCTGGCGGCGTTACAGTTTTATGGAAACTTGTGAATATTAATGTTATTATGATTTCGTGTTTAAATCATAAACATGCTAAAAGTGGCCGCGTTCTCGTTGTTTGTGAGAAATCGTGACTCGATAACTCATAATTTAGTTTTCAACAGTTATGAGAGTTATATGAAGTTTTATGAAGTAAGCATATGCAGCTTGCATACGAGGATTTTAAAGATGGCCTATAAATATTGAGGGGAAATCCAATATCCATTATTGTTACCGATTAATTACCACTTAATTGTGGATTTTTAATAACTTCTAATGGTTCACCGACAGGTCATCCTAAGATTCTTGTAGTATAACGAAATAAGTAGTTTTTATTTTTGTTTATATTTTTTTTCTTGTATAAATCTTCTCTATCTCCATGTAATTCCGACGACCCACTTTAGAGAGAATCCTTACAATAATTCTCGTGCTGGTAAGATATCAATATCACAGAGTTAGTTATATAACAGGTGTTATTATATATTTATTTATGATTATATGATCTATAAAACTGCATTAAAACTTTACCATCCACAAAATTTTTTTAGCTTTAATATATGTACGATCTTCAAAATGCAAGATAGCTTGATTCGGGTGCCTCGGAATACACTAGAAAATTATATTCATTTATTGTTACTTACCTAAGAGCATTTTCTCCTGTTCAATTTAGGATGATGATAGATGGTCAAATTTAAATTCATATTCATTTAATCATTTAGGTATTTTGTAAATATACTCATGTACGTAAATTTTTTGCATCTACTACCGTTTCGAAAATGTAATTGAACAGTAAGGAGAAGAACCGGCGAAAGAAACGCTTTAGTACATCTTATAACCTATGGCAATTGCAAAGTAAGTTTTAACCTGCGCGGAACTGGTTTCGGCGCAATTATTTCCTGGCGTCCTTGAGTTAACATATTAAGGTCATTAACTATAACGAATTGAAGGCAAATATTTTACATAACACATGGATTAGACATAGACATGTAATCTTATACTTGACTTAATATATTTCTCATTATTTTATCATTATAGAGTGACCATATTTCATGTAATTGGAATTAAAATATTGCGGTTAAAGTACAAAAATGGACTCATTGCAGTTAAAATTTGAACCATATGTGTACAAGTAAATTAGAAATAAATCCACACAGTAAGCCGATTTTCGGATTAAAATATTAATCAATATATATTAAGATAATATTATCTTAAGCTCATATCAAGGTGTCTTCAAATCCACTTATAAATTCATTGATACAAATAAAAAACATATATGAGTAACATATTACGATATAATAACCAGTACACGTCATATTGATTTTATATCGCCCCGAAAATTTTACGTTCCGTATTATATATGTTATATCGTAAATATCTAAGAACTACCAAAGTAAGTACGTCTCGGATGTCGAGAAAGCATACAACGAAACAAAAGTTCACATTCATAAAACAAGCTAGAAACTAGAGATCGATTCTTGTGAAAATTAAGGCTTGTGTTTTGCCAATGTTAAGAATAACAAAAACAGCGGTAGACTAGATTTTTGCGGAGTCGATTTCGAATCTTGCAGGCACCTCTAATTCTTTATTCCTTTTGGTGAAGGAAAACATAGGAAACCTACATAATTGAGAGTTCTCTATTATGTTCTGAAAGGTGTGTGAAGTCTGCCAATCCGCACTTGGCCAGCGTGACAGAGGGCTTAACCCCTCTTTTAGCAGTGAGATAATCATGGGATGTCATAATGATGATGATATATAGTGAAAGGCCAATCATGGAAACAATCAATATACCCAATATCCGCAGAGCATTTAAAGGTAAGTAAACCCTAAATAACCCTGCCGTAAAGAACCTAAAGCAAAGAAAGCAATGTCACTCAGCTCTTATCTATACAAAATAGACAAGCCGACACGTTATTCAAATTCTACCGCCACTAGATAATACAGCAATAGTTTGTTAAATAACTTTATTTATATTTAAACTAATTATTATGTACGAGTATATATACCAAACCAATTCCATCTATTGAATAATGAGACAGGTTTATAATAAACTCACGCTTTGCCTTTGCAAACTTATGTTCGATATTGTATGCAAATTATCTATACATACTAATTTACATTAACATAATTTTATAACAATGTGTTTATGCAAAGAGTAATCCTGGACTAGTGCACCCAAATATAAAAAAGAAAGAAGAATAAATTATATTAATAGATTAAATATATTTTAGTCAATAGGTACGTTATTATACGTATATATTATATGAACTGAAGTTTATTTGAACCTAGCAAACCGCCCTCACTTCGCTTCAGAAAAACTATACCATAAGCATAGAAATAGCACCTGCATTGTTTTAGACCAATTTTTAACTTTTTAATTATGAACAGATTACAATAAAAGGAACTTTAAATATTAAGTAATACTTACTGCAATACATTAATAAAAACCAAAATGATATCGGTTAAGCTGTTTCTGAGATTAGTGCGAACAAACGCACAGGCAAACAGCCAAAACATTAATGACATATATTAATGACAAGGATGCCTGGAAATAATAGTGTCGAAACCAGTTACGCACAGGTTTAAACTTTTGTAATTACCATGTGTTGTTTAAAAGATGTGCTGAGGAGTTTCTTTCGCCGTTTCTTTTCCTGATTGTTAAAGCATCTTTTCGAAACGGTGGCAGAAGCAACAAATGACGTTCATAAGTGTATCTACAGAATACCTATATGATTAAATGATTTTGAATTTGAATTTGAAAAATTCTAACAATTATTTTTTGGGTTCTGTTGCGTTCATGAAGGTCCCTTATACAATTTTTTATAATGTATTCTCCACGTACAGAAAGCGATTAATTGCATTTTATGATATATATAGATTTTTACACATCTATCTGTGAACGAGCCACCAATTTTACTGTCTCAAATTTGGTACAATCACTTTTAAGGAATATAACAATGTATTTCGTTATGTATAAGATAATATATATATTGTGACAACAGGTTAATTAATTTCTTCTAAGCGAGTTGTTAGCCTGAGCCTCATTACATTATAAAAGTAGCTAGTATAAAGTAATCTAGTTGTTTCACGTCATTTAAGAACCTTGTTTTCCTAATAGGGTCAGTAGCGAAACCAGCTAGGAGAATAATAAGAAGAAATGTTATGAAATTTACTAGCTCAAGCACTTCCTTACTAAATAGTATAATTTGAATTAGAACTTGTCTTACGTGACCTGAATTTAATACATTTTTAATACTTGAATTTTGATACCCTGCCTACGGCCTTACAAGTAATTTTAAAATAGTCAATCACAGTTGGAGATACGCTAAGAGAAATATAATCCCAAGTAAAAATTTGCTGTCCACCGTACCTAAGACGTTGTTGAAGTCGAGTAATGTCAGCACAGTGAGCTGGCTATTATTCAAAGCAAAATGATGTTCATTGGCAATCAATTTGATATATAGTCTTAAAATAAATTCTTCATGATATACGTGATCTAATAAATATTTATGATTTTCAGAACATTAAGAAAAGGAAACAATTATTGAATTAATTAACTAACGACAGCGAGTATATTAATAAAAAAGATAATGATTGTCTTTTAGATAATCATTTTAATAAAATGCTTAGCGGAGAGCCTACTTCAAATGAAATGATTCATGAAGAAATGACTCTTGTTCGTTTCTTACACTCTCAGTTTTATTAATAAATGTTTTTTAATATTAAATATTGATTATGGATACATCTACAGTTCTTTTAGATGTGATCTCAGATATTAAAATTCAGTGGGGCATCCATATACCAGTTCCCGCATGTAAACTTAGTATATCTGTTCATGCTATTAGAAAGATAAGACTAATTATGGACGTAGAGATAGTTTCTTTTGCCTATTTTCATAGTTCTATGTCTTATAGTAGCCTAATGTTGGGTAAATTAGCAGACATTATTGTAATATTTATATTAAAGAAAATGCGGTTACTCATAATTGAGACGCAGCGCCCCGCGGTGACTATTGTAATGAACCCCGCACCTTGCATGTTGAATCCTTGGGGTTGACAAACTTAAAACTCAAAACGAACGTAAAAAAAATTTTACCGCAAAATATGTTGTCAGTATTGTTTTACCATACAGTCTATGTCACGTAAGTTTAGCTATTTTCAATTAAGTTTTACAGTGGCACCCTGTTAATAAAAGCTAATTGGCTTACTGCGAGTATTATTTTCTTAAAGTTAATAAAAATATTTGGTCTTGAACCTTGATACGATTTGATACTTACAGAACTATTGTTTTCCTTTTCATAACCCTGTCGAGCCACCAAAATGGATTTAGTAAATTACAGAACAACACATTATGTGACAATATCATATGAGAATGTTGTGTTCTAGCTAATGTTGGAGACGTTAAAACTAAATCCTTTTTACGCAGTCTTAGTAACATTGCGCCGAAAAAAAATAAGATTTTTTTATTACTAGACATGGGCCGAGAATTAACTTAGGCCGACTTGTTGGTAAAGCCGGTCATTACTATGAATGGAATTCGGGTGATATTGGTAATGTTGGTGGCACTTCGTTAGCCTTTTTACATTTTATTTTGTCCTTAATAAAAAAAATACAAAAAATTTAACATTTCCGTAAATCTAAACACTATGATTATGAAACTAATTTAATTATAAGGTTAGGAAATTCAAATTATTATTGATACTTCAGAAACATACTCGTAGAAGCTTTCTTTCAGAATTTATAATTAGCTAAAATTAATATTTTAAGATCAATCAATATTAATGAATATTTACAAGAAGTTAATATTTCCTACTGTTATAGGACTATATATGTCCTATTATGTCTCCACTAACTCTGCATTTCTTAGCATTGAACATTGTCAGTTGTATTTTTTAGGTAAAGAAATAAAATGTTTTTTTAAAAACATGGTACGGATATGCTCTAATTTAACATTGGTTAGGAATATTCTTGATGAGAAAAGCGTAGAGCTTTCCCGAAAACCAGAAAGCGGTATAAATAAGAGCAAAGCCGCCAACGATTCATCTGGATTTCGAATACGGAAGTGAAATGTTTTTTCAACAAGCGACTAGTGGTTTGACAATTGACACAAGTAGCAAGTCAAGCTCAATTGTTTCTATTTGTTGATAAGTTTCACTCTTTATATCCAGAACAATCGCACAGTACAATATCACACACCACAGTTATAAAAATCAAACTCCGAGCCATGGTCTACACAGTAAAAAAAGGAATCATTAAAATCGATTCTGAAACAGCGGAGTTATGGCTGTATATAGGGCATATAACCTAGTCCTTTATTGAAATCGGTTAAAAAGCAAACTATATGAGCAAGAGACTAGTGAACGATCCTTCAAAAATTAAGGCTTTTGGTTTTCCACTGGTAATAGTTGAAGGCTGATCATATAGACTATTCACTAAACACGGTCTGTAGCGTAAGTTTGCAAACGCTAAGTCTCGTGACACGTGTCACGTTACGAATCAACGATAGAAGAAAGGTTGAGCAATTTCCACTATGTTAACCTGCCTTAAGGAAACTAAATTCTCTCTCGCCATCTCCTCATCTTTGGAAGCAGTATCAATAGGCTATCACTATACTTAAGTCTCACTTATATACTAATATTAAATAAGTCAACACCTAATATAATTTCTAACCTTACTTCTTAATATAATTGTTTTTCTTATTTAACTAGTCGACAAACGAGCAGACGAGCCACCTGATGGTAAGTGGTCACCATCGCACATAGACTTCAGTAACACCAATAACATCACCGAAGTGTTGCCGACCGTAAAGGAAGCGGGGGGCCCGCATATTACTGGCTGTCAGTCACTGCGAAAGATACACATATGAACCATTTCACGGTCGTTTTAGATGGAAGAGCCAGTCAGGCAAAATTCCCTTCCAACATACAAATACCATCAGGATTAAACTGGATAGTAGGTACAGAGCTCAGCGACCTCCAGGAGAAGGGACCTTATGCCAACGTCTTACGAGCTTCGTCCGTTGTTAAGAAGAGTTGCACCACGAACAGGACTTTAAGATGAATGGGGTTCATTACACCCCAAATATATTTATTGAATAACTTTATATGTCAACTAATTGTTTTCATATAAAGTCTTAATTGAGTGATACATTCCATCTGCTGAATAGTTATGCAGGTTTAGAATAGGGGTATTATTGCTAGTTTACCTTTGAAAATTTCGATTCGATATTGTGCGCTAGGATCAACTATACATAATAATAATAATTATTATAAAGTAACATTCTGTCACGTGCTCATAGTCAAGGTCAGTGTATTTGTTCCCAAGGTAAGGTACGCTTACGAGCTCCGAAGGGCATGTTACATGTGAGGGCGTTTACTTAAGTAATTTGCTGGTCTAATAAAACGTAAAACTAAAAAAACGCAAAAACTACATTTTTTATGTTTTTTACTTCATGTTCTTATTTATTTTATATTTTATTTATTAAATTAAACCATTATAATACATTTTTTTTAATTCACCAGGTAGCTGATGCTTCAAAGCTGTGATTCAAAAGTTACAGGGTTTTGAACATTATATTAGGCATTAGGCATAGTAATGAGGTTGGTTTCTATATCGAATTGGAATAAAATTTCAGTTAACCTAACCGCAAACAAGTTACAAAAGTTATTTTAAATTGAATGCAGTAGACAAGTATTAGATTTCCTGATCGGGTTAACTTATAGACTTGGCGCACACTGTATGATGCTTATAGTCCCGGTGAATAGAATTCTTGTGGTACGATTAAAACTTTATTCATAGACTCATATTACCTATGTTAATCCATTATGCTTTGTAATAGGAAACGAGGTGTTTTCTATTGTAGATACTTCAACTTTGGATGGATCATTTTCACCAGTTGCGATTTTTTGTTCATTACGAAGGAGTATTATTAATTCAAACCTTATCTATGTTTTTTTACCTTCAATGTATACTTTACCCTGTTTTATAAAATAAATGTTGGTGAATATTTTATTAATATAGTAAATATTAAAATACAAAAAGGGATTCGTTATAATTTATTACACAACAAATAATTAAGTATCGTTATTGAAAAATGATACGATTATAGACGCAATAAATATTTTGAATATTATTCGCTTTAAAAATTATGAAATTCATTTTAACTTATTATTTACAGTTTCTTCAATACACCTAAAGCTATCATCAGCTGGCATCGAGCCCAAGCATCTCACATATTAACTACAAAACCTGCACATGAGTCAAACGATTGGCACACATTGCTGGGTCTCCAAATGATTTTTCGTTTTCCGCGCCATATAATTTACTATAAATAAATAAATAAATAAATAAACGTTTACACACTCACACCCCCGCACTAGGATTCCCTGTGTTGCGGGCGGCATGGACATACACAATCATCACATCACAGACACCCATGACCCGAGAGCAAACATTTATCTGTCACATAAATGTCTGCCCCGGCCGGGAATCGAACCCGGCACCCCACGCTCGGCAGGCAGGGTCACTACCAACTGGGCTACGGGATCGTCTATAACTATAATTTACTATTTAAAGCTAATGAATGAAACAAACTTATTCACCACTTAAAAACTTTTTTTTTATGGAATACTGCTAAAAATATAATAATAAGCACTTTTTTTATATTGTCGGTTTATATTTACTATATATTTCAATGAAAACGTCTCCGTAAACAAAAAAATGTCGTAGCTATATTTTTTGAACTTATATATTATAAAATGAAGAAACCATTGCAAATATTGTTTGAGGTGCAATGTGCTATATACTTATAGATATGGCTGGGATGTTGTGATAATTTCAATGTAATATTGCTGTAATATTATCATAAATTACAATATAAGGTACTCGCGGGTATTAAGGCCTGTCGGTAAATAAGGCCTAAGTTACAAAAATCGTATAAAATACTGTAGTTGAAGAAGAAGTTTACACTCGCACATGCATGGTGCGTCTACAAATCGCTACGAAGCGGCGGACGCGCGCTTCCTCCGTCCCCCGCGCCAGTGTCGTCGAAAACATTCTGCGGTGCGGTCACGCGCCACGAATTATAAAAATTAGCTCCAGTAAAACGTAAGTCAATTTTGAAATATCACTCTTACATTCCTGTATTGGTTGTCTATTTACTTATTAATTAATTTATTCTAGTTCTTACCTACTAAAGGAGGTGTCGTGTTCAAAATTCTATTTTATTTTGTTTCCTGTACTGTACACATGGTCGGTGGATATTAAGGCCTATAAAATTTTACTATAGGCCTAATTATACTCCTATTTTTTTTATCTGCGAAATAAGGAGGGGTGTGTTTTTGGAATGTTTGTATGTGTGTGGGTGTGTATGTCTAATTTATTTATGATTGTTATCAGTTGTTACGGTCACGATGCCTCCCAAACGGACATTGTGGTCAGAAGACGACCTGATCTCAGCTGTTCGAGCAGTACAAAGAGGAGCTATGAGTACGTATACGGCTGCAGAAAGATATAAAGTTCCTAGAAGAACAATCAGAAATCATCTGCAGTCTGGCAGTTTAAAGAAAACTTTGGGACGTAAACCTATATTGAATACTGAAGAGGAAGCTCAACTTGTGCAAAGGTTAATCCGGTATTCTGAAATAGGCTTGCCTGTAAAACCAAGAATACTGCGTCGATTGGTGTATAAATATTGTGAGCAAAATAATGTAAAGCACAATTTTAATAATATTGGCAAATACGCAGGTTTAAAGCGTTCATGAAAAGACACCCTGAAGTATCGGTCAGAAAAGCTCAATTTATGAACCCAGCAAGAGCCCAAAAACTTAATAAATTTATTGTTGACGACCACTTCCAAAAATTGAAAATATGTATGATAAATTCGAATTATATGATCATCCTGAACGAATATATAACATGGATGAGAAAGGTTGCCGTCTCAGTATCCACCACCAGAAAAAGTGTTTTGGGCAAAAAAGGGGCTAAAAGGGTTCATTTGCAGTCTTCCGAACATGCAGAAAGCGTTACGATTGCAGGATGTGTTAATGCTCTCGGTACTGCAATACCACCTATGGTCATATTTAAGGGCAAACGATTAAAGCCAGAATTGTACGACAATTTGCCACCCGGATCTTTGGTTGAAAAGTCAGCAAAGGGGTACATGACAAATGAACTTTTCAAATCATTTTTAAGACATTTGTCCAAATACAAAAGCGAGGGACTATGGGAAACCGTCAATCCCCCCCTTATATTTTAAATGTAATTTGCTTGACCTCTACGCGCTCACATACGTAATAACTTCTAAGAATTTTGCCATTGTAACTAGAGTCATCGTCTGTATTAAACGCATTATAACCGAAGCCTACAATTATTTAACACCACCTGAGGACCCCGTGCCTGCCGAAACACTTGTAGCACATTTATCGGCAATGAGAACTGTATTTTAATCTGTATTTTGTAGAACTGTAATCCTGGAGCTAACTTGTAATTTGTAACTATAAAAATATGTGACACCAATACCAAATTAAAACTCAAAAGTTTAAGTGCTACACTACTAAGGAAATGACAAGTTTAAAAAGATCAATGCGCGGGCGCGTTTTCATAATGAGGCAATAGCTCTGGAAATCTCTTATTTGTTCGCTTCTTGCAATAGCAATGAACCCTTCTGGTTCGTAAAAGATCGATTTCGTAAAAAAAGAAGTAATGACCTGTCATAGTAAAAAAAAGAGATGTGGTGTCGTGGGACACCAGGTAGGAACGAAGTTCCTTCGGCTAATGTAGAATCGACACAATTTGCAAAAAAAAATCGTGCTCAATTTTATGTAGGTTTTCTTGATATTTCTCTTAAATTTTGCTGATTAGTTTTTATTTAAGTACAGGAAAGTATTTAGAAAATTCAGTATTTTAGGAAATAATAAATTACGTAAAATAAAAAAAATCGTAATTCAAATTATCAACTAAAATAACAAAATATTATTATTATAAGTAATTCTTATTAATCAGTCTCGTCATTAAATTCTATTGCTGAAACTATTGGCTTGAGAAAGAGAAAGGTATTATACACTACTCGCTTGTGTATATGACTGTCGCGCCTGCGCACGTCTCATTTAACGGTTTTATTCCACGGACTTTTTCTTACGGTTTTACTATCACATCTTTTTTTAGTTCGGTCGCGCAGCAAAATGCCTATTTAACGGTTTTATTCCACGGACTTTTTCTTACGGTTTTACTATCACATTTTTTTTAGTTCGGTCGCGCAGCAAAATCCCTATTTAACGGTTTTATTCCACGGACTTTTTCTTACGGTTTTACTATCACATTTTTGTTAGTTCGGTCGCGCAGCAAAATCCCTATCTCCTCCAAGCCTGCCGTAAGGAACTTCGTTCCAAAAAAGTAGCTATGAAAATCTCAATAGCTTTATTGTGGTAGTCGTTGGTTCAGTCTAAAACAACCAACAGTCACTCGTTAAATAATGGTAACCATCAAGCAGCGCTTCGTTTATAATCGGATTATTGAATCCGAGATGTAACATTATTAATAATGTCGAACAAATACAGAGACGAGGCTAATTCCAATTTAAACTTCTCAAAATAAAATAGAGTTCTACCTCGTCTTTTTTAATTTTGGCACAAAGTAACGCTACCAATAAAGTGTAGATGTGATCTTTATTTTCGAAAAAATTAATGAGGAATGTAAAACTCAGTAGCAAGTGAAGTCTCCTCTGGTCCATATACATCAAGCCAGTATGATCTCTTTTGATGAAATGGAATTTTGATGCAATGTTTTCATCTAGTGTTCGCCCCCAAGATTTATAGGGGGTTTATGAGCTCTTGCCCGTTATTTTCATTATTGTCATTCGTTTTCACGTTTCTTTTCGATTGGTATCATGAACGTTTGACAGGATTCAGGTCGAGAGTTTTGTTGGTTACGGTAAAACCCTCATATTGGCATCACAGATTGCTCTCCGTGTGATACGAGGCGTACGTACAAGAGTATCATCTTATTAGATACGTTCCGACTCCTATTTTCTTTTTATTTTCTTTTTTTATTTATTAAAAAAAAATACTCCTAGTTCGATATCTTACATATCTCCTCTTTATCTCATTAAGCTCGCTCGCCCATATCATAATGAGGCTCGTTACCTAATAACGTGGAATATTCAAATGGTTTTAATACTAAACATAAAGAGGACTTAGGTTCGAATATACTTCTAATTTTTTAAACTTCTATACATACTAGCGGCCCCGTTCGACTCGTTCGGGTTTGGACTATTAATTACATATATATGATCAGTAAATATTTCATAATTTTAATTAATATGTATGTCGCACAGTACAATTAATTTTTTATACACCCTCAGAATAATTACAATTATAACATTTAACTTTACTGATATTTTATACAGCCACATGTTCTCACTACATACCAATTTTCATGATGATTGGTCTATCCGTTTTTGAGTTATAACGAAACATATAAAGAAGCTCAACAGATTTATATAGTAGTATAGTTTATGAATTAATCACTTGCATATCTGAGAAACTGAAAGAATCAAATAAAGAATCAATAAGTCTGAGAATTCTCTATAATGTTCTCGCAAAAGTGTAAAGTCCAACAATCCAAACTTCTCCAGCTTGGTGAAATTTTGTTTTGTTAGTGGAACAATTAAGTGCTTTTATGTAGATTATTCTTCATATGCTTTTATTGTTTCATTTAGTATAAATACTTTCGTTCAATAAATATAACAGAAGAACTCGTTTGCAAAACGCATTTTTGTATTCCTATATTATTATATTTACATAAAATTGTTCACAACATTACATCTATTTAAATTGTTTTTCAAGAATTGAATCTGATTGTTTGGTAAATTTCTCCCAGATGAGCGTTGGCGATCTACCAGAAAATTAATGGCACCAAGTTTTCAATTTAAAACATGAGAGAAGAGAGCATCGGCCGTAAACATGCATTGCAATTTAATGTTCTGGATAATTTGGTGAACAAAGGGCTCGTCGACATGTATCGATACCGGAGACCCTTAATGTTCGATCTTTTGTGTACTAAGTATAATAAAATTGGGGCTTTGTTTAGAGGTACTCTGAGCTCTACTAAAACTACCTAAACCTTAACAATTACTAAGAGTACACATTGTGTACTGAAGGTACTTGTTGATTACTCTTATAATGTTAATAAATTGAAAAGAAAAGATCGAAAGAATCTCCAAGACTCCATTTTTTACTCTATTAGAAATTACACCTTTGAAAAATAAAAAGCGGTTTTGAAGTAAATTGCCGACAAACACAAAGACGGGTATTAAATAAAGTACCATTCATCATACATAAGGACGACGTCAGAGACCCTGTTGGTAGTTACCCTGTCTGTCGTGAGAGGGATCTCATTTTATTTTATGGATAAGAGAATTAGGCAAAACTACTTGTGCAACGTAAGATGATATGATATATGATGATGGTAATGTGATTGTAGATCAGGACGATTGATGAAACTGGTACGAATAAGGTGATGAATTAGATGACAGGGATAAACTATGTGTACATAATATTGGTGATAACGAGGTTAAGTAGTGTAAAGATAATTTGTTATCAGTAACTGCAACAGAAATTGCAGTTCAGTTGAACTGGGCAGACCGTAGCTAAAAAGTGGCCCCCCAGAATACGTGGGGCGACCAGAAACTTACGGCCCAGGGTGGGATTCTCCCGTGTTATCCACACAGTTTCCCGCCCGGGCTGGTTCTCTATTTCGTACTCGCATCGCATATTGATTTTACTCTAGCGCCGTTAGTCATTGATGCGCATATAGCGTAACTCTGCCAGTGTCCACCCCTCACGTACAGTCAGATGGTCGAGCCACACGTAGAGTTAGTTCCATGAGAAGCTTATTACTAGCATTGTTATTGCAAAAAAAATCTTTATTCAAGATCTGAGATCGGATATTCAGAACCAGGTACAGGTTTATCCCAAATATCTTATAAACGTGTTGTTTTGTGTGTGCATAATTGCAAATGTGAAAAAAATGCAAAATCTACTTTTTATCTTTTTCAAGTTTCAAATTCGCATGGGTAGCAATGAAAACTATTCTATCAAATATTTTGCGACGGTATGAAGTTCTTTCTGCAAAGATTGGCTTGGAACCGCAATTTGCATACAGAATTATAGCAAAATAAATAAATGGAATACAGCTTAATTTGAAAAGATGGAAATCTTCAATAAATTACTATAACGTACAATTACTAACAAAAACATAAACCTACCTTTCACTACATATAATTCGATTGTTGGATATTTAAAAAAAAAATCAAGTGAAACAAAAACTTGAAAAACAGTGCGGTGAGTCGGGAAGGTGTTAACTGCATGACCAGATCTGGTATCGAGACAAATCAATCTTGGCGTGCCCAAATCGATGAAATAACATGACAATCATAACAAAATAATAATTCTAGCGCTAATAGGTATGATTAATTAAAATGTGTATACTACTGAATGTATACTAGGTATTATTAATGTGTATACTTTCAGTTATATCTAAATTATTAAGTACAGAACGAACTACTTTGTTGTGAAATACAGTCGCAGTTACGAATATTATAAACAAATTCAGTGAAAAGGAACACAATTAACGACTGTATAAAATTCGTAATGTTACCATAAGTCTAATCTTTGATTTTGAATATTCTGATTTTATTTATATCTAATATACATTAGTGTCACGCACGGGCCGTCATAGGACGCATAATGGAATGTACGAGTAATGCGGTTACTTATAATTGAGACGCAGCGCTCCGCGGTGACTACCGTGATGAACCTTGAATGCTAAATCCTTAGGGTTGATAAATTTAACATTTAAAACAGTAGTATTATTTTACTCTATAGTCTATTTTACACTAAGTTTAGGAATTTGCCAAACGTCAATTTGCTTGAATTTGAATAAAAGTCAATTTGCTTAAAACGAGTATTATTAGATTTAAAAGATAATTTTTTTCATGATTGTTCCGAACAGTTTAGCTCTGGTTGTTAAAAGTTCTGGTCTTAAGCATGAGAACTAAATTTTCGCTAGACAATTGGAGATTTGAGTTGTGTTGATAGCCCTGTCTAGCAGCCTTAATGGATTTAATCACGGAACTACACTCACACAACAATTCGTTATTTGACAATATCATAAAACGTTAACTTTGTGTTGATAAACAAAGCCATATTTCAGGCTTCATAGAGACTAACATTAACCCTATGTGCCAAATCTATGTTTTCAAGGTTGCGCTATGTTAATCAAATTATTTATTACTAGAGATGGGCCCACTATGCCTAACGAGTTAGTAATGCCGGTTATTACTATAGATGAAATTAGGGTGACATTGGCAATATTGTTGGTCCATAGCGCTTCGTTAGCCTGTATACTTCATAATTTACAAGAATTAGGAAATGAAACGAATTTATTTCATGAGTGATACACTGTGATAATAAAATGTTATTTGGTTTTCTAAGTAAGACGTAAATTCCAATTTATTATTGATTACTCAGAAAAGTTACTTTCACAATTAATTGTGTAAATAGACACTCAAATTAAGTCATCTAAAATGAAGGTAAATTTCGATTGTCAACGGCAATGGACGACTTTCATATTATTTTTCAATTGAGAATTAATATTGTCACGAATATTGATGAAAGCGGTAAACTCCGGAACAATAGAGATGCGCCATAAAACTGATACGACGGACTTCGAAAGTATTAAACGACTCTCGCCATTACGCCTAAAGAGTAAGGTCGAATATCGAATACAGGATTTCACTACCTACTTCGCCAATCTAAATTTATCCTACTATTTGGTAAGAAATGTTCTTGGTGAGAAAAACATGGAGCTTTCTGCCATATCTGATACCATATCTGATATCTGATATCATGGCTGCCAGCGATTCTTCTGTTTTCAAATACGGGAGCGAAGTTTTCTCCACAACCGATCGGCGAGTGTGCGACTGTGATTAATAACTTGTGTTGGAATGTGTGTTTTACTAATAGTAAATTCAGCGAAATAAGATTTTAGCGGAACTATTTTGGCGTTTTGTTGAACTTTTGTACGATTTGTACGATTCGCCCTAACGCGTTACAATATTTTTACTTTTGACAGAAAACCAAAATTGTGATACTTAAGACCAAAACCAAAACCGTAAGACTTATTCTTAATAAAAATTATAAATAATTGATTTAATCAATAAATGTCTCCATTTCATGTCAATAACCCTGGTTTTAGTCATTCATATGAAATATGAATGAATAAAAAAAGCAGTGATAGCCTAGTAATTTGAACATCGGTCTCTCGTACGAGAGACTCGAATTCGAAACTTCAACCTTACATTCTACTGGTATCATATATAGCTTTTTGCTATCACACGTTTTTCCTATCTACTCATTTTATAAAAGAACATATAGGCACGCAATTTTTTTTGAAAAAGGTCGAATTTGGGTCAGTCATCATAAAACAAATATTTATGACAATAACGTTAAATGTACAGACAGAGCCTACAGATTTATGTATGTAGTAGTATAGATTAATAATGTCTGTTAATTATTGGAACAGGGAAGGGGTTTTAGTTTTAATTTATTTATATGTTTATTCATTTTATGGTGTTGATTAACAGATTGTTATATCCCAAAACTCAAAACATTCTCTACTTGTTAATTATTGCTGCATATACCGTTCTATCAACTGTAAAGTAGATGTTTATTAACAAATTGTTTATTAAGATATCTTATCGCCAATTTAATAAATATTTATACAATTGATGGTTTGTGATAGCGGTTCGAGGCTATCAGCAATTAGCGAGAAGTTTCTTAAGCTTCCGGCAACTTTGTTCCGGCCGCGTCCAAACTGATCAAGATGGCGGCGGCACGTCGTGAGTTCCTAACACTCATTAATTTGTTCGTAGTCTCGACTCCGATCCAAAACTTGTAAGCCCCTCTCACTGGCAAATTATTAAGAAATTACTTCTACTGGATTCATTGTTACGAGTACTCGTACAGAAAAGTCTTAGCATTTCATCATCGATCTATCTATAGCGTAATAATTTTTCGTCGCAACCTTTGTATGTCGGCGAAATAGAACTAATAAATATATGATAATCTGGGATCCTGATTAATGCCGACAGAACTACCGGTTCGCCGTAATGGCCGTAATGCAGTTGCGGCTGCAAGCTGCAGGATAATGAGTTAGCAATTCCGGGTACGTGCAGTGTCAGTGCGTGCTAGGTCAGTACTTGTACATCACTTCTTGAGATAAGCGGCTATAATGCATTTTGACAATTAGTATTTGTGCACACAAAGTATATTCGTAACGTCAGATATGATACTAAATTGAGTCAATTAATCAGCTTAAGAGATGTGATGATGTTTTGTGTGTTGCTATTATTGTATTTATTATTGAACTCTAAAGAGCGATCTGTACAATTAATATCTTACAATTATAAATATATATACATATGAATGTAAAATTGACATAATTTTGCAATACTTAAAGATATTATGCAAGGATGTGGTGCAAGTTCTTCCAATAACACAATAGTACGATCTTTTTATTAATCTTTATATCTACATTCAATATTTTAAAATCCAGGGATTCCATAGATAATATGATGTAGAGATTAAAATAGTCTGCAAAAATGCTCAAGTGCTCATATAAAATTACAATGAAAACTTAAAATATTATATTAAATAAAATGTTTATACAATTATAAACGTTATGCAGTAAAATTTAATGATATATTGAATATAATCGTTAAGTAAGGGAATATGAATTTCATTTAACAGATATGTTAATACTCATGCATTGAATATGATAATAACGTACTAATTTTGTTTTTTTTTTTCTTCTTTTGTTAATTGACTGTACATTGACGTGTAGAAATAGTTCTGATAGGAAGAGACATAAGAGAATACATACTCATAACGTAACGCATAATGTTAACTACGCTATTTTTCTTTGGTGTTTAAAGGTTCTAACATTCAAACCAAGTAACGTCATATCCAACTGGTGGGATAGTTATTATTGATTGTGATGATGAAAATACATTTACCTTAAAGGAAAGTAAAAAAGAAACACGTGATATCAATGTACGTAATTTTCTACTATAATATTAGCATTAGACGAAAATCACAATGGAAGTACAGTTACCGACGTAAAACGCTGAGTTGTTTCCCCGTGGACTAGCCCTGCCGTTAATCGGGACTGCTTTGCAAATTGCATTCGATGCTATCAATCAGTTACCGGTTTTAAAACGAGACTTATTTAATATCTATTTGATAATAACACTTGAAGGGCAATTTTTATGTACATTGAATACTTTTTCAAAATTTCTATTTAGGGAGGGGCACACAAATATTTTTTAAATTTTATTGTTATTTGAAATTTTTTTTTGGACTTATCTTCTGTGTGCGTGACCGTGCATCACGTGAACAAATTATGAACAGATTTTGGTGTGGTTTTGCAAACTTATTACTTTTACTCCAGGTTAAAACTTTAAAATCTACTTTTACTGCTAGAAAATATAGACACAGACTCTTTTGGAATACTAAATGAAAATTTGTATGGATTTCTCTTACAACATCAAACAGTTTTCTTTCTATTTACAAGAAACATTCTTTACTTAAATTAATGCAATACGTGTTTCCCATTGTAATCGTATTTGGTAAGGAAAAATAAATCAAACAATTGTTGACATTTTTAAAATTTTCAAGACCCAGTTTCTGATCAAATGTGAATGAGTTTTATCGTGGATTTCAAAATTGAAATCTGATATTATATGATCTTCAATTAAATTAATTTAGCGGTTTTTAAATTTTGCGCTATGAAGGGTAGAAAGAAGGGAACAAAATTTGTGTGAAAGCCTTATCTGACATTTCACGAATCACATTTTGAATGCCATTTAATCTTGGAACACGAGAAAGTTCAAATCAAGATGAAAATCATTTAATTATCCGCCAGTTTAATTATGTCATCGTATGGTTGTGAACACCGTTACGCCCTTAGGTTATACTCGTTATAAACTAATATCTCGCGAGTTTGTTTATTACCTGTCTATCATATAATATGTACACGTTTTCCGGTAATACTGACATCATACATAACATACAAACTAAAAAACTATTTTCAACAGTTACCAGTAATTTTACATGAAGTAATTTAATGTTTTTCATATTGAGAACTAGATGGCGCTGTTTAGTATTAGTTCAGTGCAAGAAATAGTTTAAATCAAACGTGGTTATAGAGTAACACGGAATGCTTTTTATGTATGCCTATAGCCATAGTCCGGGGTCCCACATCTTTCGCTGTGTTTAAAATTATGGACAATTTAGCAGCTGTCTCTCCACGGCTTTCACCGAATACGGAGTTTGTTAGATGAACAATTTAGAGAAACTTGCACAACATCATTGTGATAATTCCGTTTCGTTCCAAAACTTTCCAGATATTACGAAAGCTTTAAATACAAAGAATAAAAGCAGTTTTCATAAATAACTAAATTTATTACGAATATAGGTATAACTAACTAGTACGTGTTTATACATGTAAAGTTAAATACTGAACAACAAAGAGTCATTTTAAACCAAATTTATATGTATTTAAAGGTGTAAATATAGAATATTTAAATCATTTTTGTTATTCCTCTCGGTGGATTAATATTATAATTTTATAGTCTGTGATGCTAACGATTCAATACAACTTCACTGTGCACAATTAATTACCTATCGTTGTCAGTATGAATTAAATACACTACATGTGGACTTGGATATTAAATATAATTATTAAATACGTTATTTTTTTATGTTTTATCATGTCTGTTATCTATATTGTGACATGTAATATCGGGCGGCATCTGCATGATTTATATAATAAAAAAATGTATGTTTCTCTTAATATACATTAACGTTTCTTAACGAAATAAAAAGTCGCATAAATTGCATTTTTATTATTTTTATGTTACAAAATGTTGATTTTAAGGGTTTCATTTTGGGGTGGGTATGATTAGAAAATAAAAATAAATTAAATATATGTAATATATCGTCTGTCCCTATAAACAAATGGTACTTAATTTATAAGGATTTTAAATATAATTTTACAAATTGTTGATCAGTAACAAGTTTGGATATAATATTTCTTATGATTTTCTCGAGCAATATTTTAAAATAATTTTCTTTTTTACGACATCCTTACAATATGGTTTCTTTGAGTCGCTTGTGTTATTATTATTCTTTAAGTAACCCAGTTCATAATTTAAATTACGTAAACTCATATATCCAAAAATAATAGCTCAATTTGTATATAGGAAATCGTAATTTTTCCATTACTGTATTAAACATTGGGTTTCCTGTCGATGATGCCTTTGCTAATATAGATTTCCATTGGTAGTCGTAATTAGTGTGTTACTAGGTAACCGGTTTGCTCATTTGTCAGTTATTAGGAAGCAAAAAATATCCATCGATTGACATGATGGTACAATATACCACCATCTCAAACAGTAACAATCCAATGCTAATCTTCTCCAAAGAGCAATGGGGCAAAGGGGCAATTACATTTTGGATAAGATTCAAAATGGACGACTCCTCCACTCCCCTTAAGATCCCAAAAGACATCTAGCACTACTGTCTAGAACATTATTGCCAGTGCATTATAACTTAGTGCCAAAGTTTTAACAGCTATGCTATGATACTTGTATAGAATCTACGCTTGTAATTAAAAAATACTTCGATTCAACTAGTTATTAATTGTTATGACTAAATGCCTTAAAAACTAATTACAGTTATGTTTTACTCGTATGTAAGCCAAAATGCGTCTGCATACTTAAATAACGTTTTAAGTATCTATCCCATGATCGATACTTACGCTCCACTGAAAACTTATCTTTCAGCACACCTTCCCGTTCCTCGTCTTTCCTCAATAAATCTTTCACTGTCACCGCTATCCAGCTATGGTATTCCTTGCCTGTATATATTCGGCATTCCAAGTCGCTACTATCGTAGAAAAACTTTCCTTCTTTCTTTGATCTAATTTTTATTATCTTCTAACTGTACCAAATAGTTAAATGTATTATTTGATATTTATATTATTCCATTACTATATTTCATTAAATACTGTTTAGTGCACGTATATATTTTAAACGTATGGGACGAGCCCATAGCCCAATCAGAAGTGACCGTGCCTGCCTAGTGTTGGATCCCAGGTTCGATTTCAGGCGGGGGCTGACATTTATGTGTCAAATAAATGTCTGTTTTCGGGTCATGTGCATTTGTGTATGTCCATGCCATCCGAAACACATGGAATCCTAGTGCGGGGATGTGAGTGTATGAACGTTCATTTATTTATACCTATTTTTCAACCCTGCCCTGCTCCACCGATCCTATTATCCTCTACTTAAAATATGTATTTGTCTAACAAAGATTACTGTAAGTGATAAAATAGCCTTCTGTTTCCCTTATGTAGTGCATATTTATATTTAAGGTTAAAAATGTTATTTATTATGCAGTAAAAAAATGTATTGTAACTTATCAATCATGGAGCACAGTATTTGCTGTCCTAATTTTTTTTTTATTAAATCTTATAAATATAATAAAATTTAAAAATATAATAAAATTAAGATAGATGGATAGTCATAAAACATATATGTATACATGTAATTATAACAAAATGGACACGGTGATTCCATTTCAATAATTCACGAAACTATTTAGAAATAACATGATTATATTTATATAAACAGTCATTGTCCTGTACATTCGTACACCTTGCACACCTTGCACACCTTGCACTCCATCCGCAACCAACTATTGGGCTTGGGTCTACTTTCAAAATAATCAAGCTTATTGCTATACACGTAAATTACGGTTGCCGATTGAATATTTGGCTGACAGAACTTCACGGTAGATTGAAATACATTAAGGTAATAATGCAGACAAAAAATATGATTGTGACAAATATCAAGTGTTCCAATCACTCAGTTGTTTTACAAATTGGAATTTATCAATTTGGATATTATTGTATTGGAATCGACCGTAATTGACTTAATAAACTAAAAATATCATCATTGTGAAGAGGAGGTCAATCCCAATTAAACTAATAATTTTTTCCTTTAAAACCCTTTACTTTACTTAAAATTTTTACTTTGAAACTAAAACATATGAAATATACAAAAATTAAGAAATCGAGGCAAACACGTAACTAAAAGATTACGAGTAGCTTGAACTTATTTAGTATTAAATTTTAACAGTTAGAAGCCAACGGGCAAAATTTCTTAATGGTTTGATATGGTACGCGTAAGTATAAAAATGGCCTTAGGAACTACAACGTAAACTACCTCTTAATTTTCCCGCGATTAACAATAATGGCTCCAAACCACCTAAAATTCCAGTGGAAGATACGTTGTACTAACGTATAATAGACCACAGTTCGATCTTCATGTCATCATATAAGTAGCAACTGGGACTCTATGCTATCGAAATTTATTTCATAAAACTGGACTTTATCCGATTTTTTTTAATTTCCTATCATTGGAAATATACATTGGCAATCTCGCTAATGTCTCCCCCACTGTCATTTTCTTATTGCTTTTTTGTCTAACAGTGTAATCTAACGGTAAACTTTATTTCTAACTTATATCATCGTAGACATGCATGCATGTGGATGGATATGTGAGTAGAGGCAGACCGAAGAAAAGATGGATCGACTGTGTGAAAGAGGATATGAATAAGAAAGGTGTGAATGTGGAGTTGACGTCTGACAGAGAAGAATGGAAGAAGAAAACATGTTGTGCCGACCCCACGTAATGTGGGATAGAGGGCAGGAGAAAGAAGATCATCGTAGACATTAGAAATTTAAACGGGAAAGTATGTTAGTGATGGAGACTCCATTGCATTGCAACAACAATTATATTTAGTAGGTACTAGTAACCCGAACTCGCTTCACATCAGGAAACCCTTATGTTTATAAATAGCACCCGCGTTGAATAGAAATGAGTTTTTCTAGAGACATATTCATTTATTACGGTAGTTGCAGCCAGGCAGTCAATATTTTTCGCAGTCTTCTTGTTAAAATGTCTATATTAATTTTTATTTCCTATTCCACGGGATCCAACCCATTTCTCGAGATAAATAGTATTCTAGATAGTATATAATAATGTATCAATCAAGTTATCAGTCAAATATATTCAGTGATTTTAATATGATAGTATATCAAACAGTCAGACAAAAAACATGTTTTGACCTCTATATCGAAAATAAATTCTACCTATATTTTCATGCAATAATTTCTAAAAATACCGTAATAACAAATTAAAATGTAAATAATTAAAATCTACTTTACATTTTTCTGTCGAGAAAATTTTACGTTACGTCACGATGATTTAGTCAAGAAACATACATTAGAATATTATGTTCATAATTAATATGCTTTCAAAGATACCTTGAAAATAAATCAAATAATCAAAGGATCTCCTAGGATAGGTGATGTTCTACTTTAACATTTCAAAAGTTGTGTTGTCCCAAAATAAAATTAATATGTACAACATTTACAACAGCTTTCTGCTCCGCGCACGTGGGACTAAACTATTCGTAGATACACGCGATGTAGATACATAGATTTCGTAGCCCAAATTCGTATCTTTCGTCCTTATGAGGCAATTAAAAAATTTATTAAATTTTGAATGTTTTCCACCTGTCGCAAGAACATATCGCAAGAAGCGTTTAAGGATATTTTTTCTGAACGACTTGTTAAATTTGTTTTAGTTATATGTATGAATGTGAAGCTCTTTAATTGTACTACAGTTCTAGCAGCTGTGCTGTTGTTATACTAGCAATTATGTCTTTCCTAACGCGAAGCGAGGGCGAATGTTAAAAATAAAAATACATATCAAGTTACGTGAACCTATCCAATAATTTTACCTCCAATATCCAATAAATATATGTAAGCTTCTGATGAAATACATTTTCCTGAAGTTACTTATAGAATAAAATAAATAAGTAAGATTTATACTTTTTCTTATTCAAGCCTAAACTAGTTTCTGACTATGTATTTTCTATTAATTCTAATATTATATATTTCTTTGTACTATATATTTATATTATTTGTATTATATTGGAATAGAATAGTAAGAGGAGATCGCAGTTCAACATGGAATAGGAATACATTATGACGATGATCAGTGAATTTATGGTCTCCACACATAGATACAAGCAACATTTTCGTTCAGTTTACTTTGCGTAATTGCTGTGTGTGGGGTTCATTGACGTAACAAAACTAACTGATAGAGCTATCTGGGCGGCGTTGGCACGGCAGCTGAATTTAAGTGATCTTATTTGTTGGCCGGAGTCAATTGGGGCGCTGCCTACGTCTTACCGTGCGTGTTGCGAATATTTACCTGATCAAACGTTTTGCCTAATTATTACTCCACACTACTGGTGCGTTTAATCTTCTGGTTCCTACCTAAAACTGTCTAAGCAATACTTTTGTATCATAACACAAAATGCTATATTTAATTTCTTTAAGTCAAGTTATCCGTTCCTCATAATAAATAACGATATAGTTTGTTATTGGAAGGAACAGTACCTTCCAAAAAAATACCCTTATATGAAAATAACCGGGAATTATAGGATTTTTATCCTTCAACCTCTTCGGAAGTATCTATCCCGGATTATGTGAAGAGCTGACCGCTTATAGTCCCTACCATGTGTATATGGTACGCTTGATCGGTCTACTGTCTTCCGGATGTATTAAATATGACCATGAATGGGTAAGGTCCTCTATCTTAAACTCTTGCAATTATGATATGTTTTGGCATGGTCTATGTACATCTTATGCCAACGGACACTACTGCATGTCTTCATTGTATTCTACTTTTAATTTTTGGAGTACTTATTTATGTTTAATTATCATGATTTGCTACTAGTAGATATTTTAATTATTCCACATAGATAGTTTATTAGTTTGGATATTACTACCAAATTATATTATAGTGATGACAAAGACGGATCTACTCATGGTAAATTGCCCATGTACACCATATGTCACGTGCAACACCGAATACATTACCTGCGCATTGCTGATGAAGAAGGAACTGGTAATCCCGCTTGTTAACAAATTGTCTAGTACTACAATCGAACACGTTGAACAATATTTTATACTTAATTTATTAAGAGGAGAGTGGTGATTGCCCATACAAGCATAAAATTCCAACCACCATTCGAAATACCATCGACATCATACTAGATGGTCCTACTACTTTCAAAAGAAGACACTTAATGTCATTACTTTCGTAGTTCAGGAAGCAATATTGTGTGAAGGGGAGATTTTCTTAGGCATAAACGAGATTCTTACGCCTTTGAATATAAGTTTAAAAATATAAGAGTTTGATGGTAATTGGATTTATATCGTTTAAGGCTTTAGTTTCCAAAGCGGTCCAGGTGGACCCCCAGAGGTCCACGGGAGACTCGACGGGGGTCTACGTTTGCGTAACAAAAAATGAGGGTTCACAATTCATAAGCGGGTGGTCCACGAAAATTTATCTGTTTTCTGACAGTGAATACCAAAAATGTTGGCCTGACTTCACCTATCAATGTAGGCAGATAATATTTTAAGAAGCTCAGCGACTGTTACTTCTAAAAACTTTGTCGAGTTTTGGAAATGGTAGAAATGTAGCTGCAGGGGGTCCCCCGGAACCAGCTAAATTTTGAAAGTGGTCTATGAGAAAACAAATCTGGGAACCTCTGGTTTAAGGTGAGACACGCTCATCGCATGTTGGCGAAATATTTGTCGTCATTTAGACATTTGTTGTTCAATGTTAATTTCACAGGAAATATTCATACAACGCAGATTTTTTGATGAGTTAATAAATATTCTTGTAAAAAAGAAACATATTTTCTTAAGCGCTGATAGTCCAACGACTAATGATAATGATGATTATGACTTACGCCAGTTGGTAGTGACCCTGCCTGCCGAGCGAGGGGCCCGGGTTATCGAACCCAGCCGGGGCAAACATTTATGTGACAGATAAATGTTTGTTCTCGGGTCATGGGTGTTTGTAATGTCATATGTGTATGTCCATGCCACCCACAACACAGGGAATCCTAGTGCGGAGGTGTCAGTGTGTAATCGTTTATTTTTTATTTTTTATAATTCTTACGTTCCTTAGTTTTTAATACCAGGAATTTTGTCATGCTACCCCAGTGCAGATTAATGAAAGGTTTAATGGCCAATCCAAGTGTCAGATATATTTTGCCACCCGAAACTTTTTATTCAATTTGCCATCTCACAATAACAAAAAACGCTTAAGAACATTTTCCACTAGCAGTCTCCGATCCAACTACTTACTGCTACTGAAGTTGTTTAATTCAATCGATTACATACTATTAGGGAATAAAGATCTACCAAAAGCGAAAATTTCTTGGCAAAAAAAGGATAGGACGCGTTCCAAAGATAAACTGACGACTTGAGAAAGGCAGCAAATATTCCATGTATTCAGAAGACCTAAGACCTGTCAAACTGGCGCATGTAAGTGGAGGCCTATGTTCTGTAGTAGATTTCTAAAAGTTGATGAATTATCAATTTAGAAAAAATTGTATAACACTACAAATCAACGAATGAAATAAACTCACGATGTTCATGACTAAAATTTTGAACTTCCAACATATAGCTCACTGCTTTAACGACCCGCAATTTGTCACTTGACTGTGATAGGAGATAAAAGTAGGCAGCAATTCAAACACTTCCCAACTTTTAAACGATTAAATCACTTAATTGTTATAAAGTAACTTATAATAAAAAGTCGTTTTAAATTAGTCTCTTTTTCTTTCAACTTTTGCATAGAGAATGAGGAGATAATACACTTTTCTTATTAGATATACATATTTTTATTTATTTATTGATAGGTAAAGTTTTAATCTTCTAGATTTTTGTACGTCTTATCTGGGGTAAAATATTATACCATGCTAGCATTAAATGTTGCTTTGATTTAAGAGACATAATCAATAAATATAAAAGTAAAGAAAGAACTGATTCTTGAGAAACACATAACACATAAGCAAACTCAGTAAATTTGAAGGTCTTATAACTAAGGTACTGTCCCTTAGCATCATAGAGACTGAATTAAATTTTAAACTATAGAGATATCCAAAATACGAATTTCAGTCAGCACAATTTTAAGTCCAGTAATTTACAAACACAGTACCTATGAATATTCAGGTCTAAGGATTGGAGATAATTCGGTTATAATTGATCTAATATCATCCAAGATAAGCTTAATCTATAAGTTTTAATAAGAAATGAATTAAAGACTACATACTTATATCTTCGATATTTAAGCCCTCTTCACTTTATTATTTTTATTTCCATTATTATACTATTTATTTAATATTGCCTATTAATTTTGTATTAATTTATAGCATCTAATCCAACATTTTCTTCTTTTTTAAACATCTTCTATTCAAAAGTTGTCTGTTTAAAATGTTGATTGAACGAAATTATTCTAAGCACTAAAACCGCCTTTTGCCTCTACCACTATACTTCAAGACTCAAATGTTTACTCATGTAGATACTGCATATTGACATATACTAAATAATTTTTGTTATTGTTACTTTATAAATTTAGGGGTGCTAAATTAGAATTTTCAAAGTAATGAGAAATTCCCTATCATTAAAGAAAGTACTCACTGTACAGATTTTAATGATAATATCTCTGAAAATATAAAAAATCTATTTTTAAATTTCAGCACTTATTCATGTCAAGAACGCAATTTACAAATATAAATTAAATGACAAAACTTGTATTGACAATTTTACAAACGTACATTATTGTTAGACATTTTCGCGCCGCGAACGCAGACGTTAATATAAAAGTACAACATTGTTTTTATAACATCATTACATTATTCTCTTTGGTCTTATATTCCTAAGTGAATATTTTTTACGTTAGAAATATTAAATACGGAAGGATGAATGATATATATTTTTTTTATATTAAGTAAAAAAACAAGATGTGCAAATAAAATTTTATGTGTGTAGCGGAATTAAAACGTTTCATTATATTAGTATAATATACATTATATTAGTATAATTACATAGGTAACCCCAACTCACTTCGCTTTAATAAACGTTAAATATATAGCGTCTAAGCTGAGAATTCAGTAACTTCCGCATAAATAATCACAAATTTAAAGTCTTAGGCTCAAGATAGTCCAGTTCAACCTTCATTACATGACACATTGATATCATTTATTTAAATAAAATAAAAAAATAGAAGGGACGTCATCGCCTTGTCTGTTGTTCAGCTGAACACAACAAGGCGAGGTTGATTTGGACTCGAGGGTGGGTGACGCCCCTTACACTCCTCAAAAAAATAACATTAGGATATAGACACAGTCAATCCAATAACTTACTTTTTCGAATAATTAATAATAACCACACAATTATGAATTCTACATAATTACGAAAATCTATCAAGAAACTCGCGTTCAGTACTTATGAAGCACAAACTGAACAATTTTCCATAGACGAAAACACAATTGAACTTAAGGGTTTTTAACAATAATCTGAACAGAAGTCGTTAGGAGGGTCGTAAAAACAATTTCATAGTCTTGTGAGTCGTTTAATACGAGTATTTTTTCACCTACATAGTTGCCTGGCCAAGCTGTAATTTAATATAGTACATGATACCAGTGAAAATAAATACCAAACGTATTTTATGCTCCAAATCAATAAAAATTGTTGTGTCAAAGAGAGTTGTTAATAACCTTTTGGCAGCCAACGTGTTTCTGATACCTTTAGCGTTACGGATATGAATGGCATATGTGTATCTCATCTCATCATCTGGTGGTATGTTTACCGATTTTTAGTATTGAATAAAAAGAATAAAATAAGATAAAAGACTAGCGTATCGATCGTGGATAATACGAAGAATACAAAATTTAAGTCATTTTCAAACTAGCACATTGTGAAATAAAACCTGGTTTCATGCAGCTGTGGGTGGCGCGATTTCTCATACCGATCGGACAATTCGTTGCTCCTGTTGTTTCACGTTTCGTTCGTCAGCGGTCTAAAATTGAAAAAGCTTTGATTGGCTACAGTTAGAACTCTAGAACAAATCGGTCCGGACTCAATTCTCCGCCGATTTCAAAGGCCCGCCGAAGCCACTGCTAAAATTGAACATCGGACTGCTAAACGTACGTAACTGACTTGAATTGTTTATTGCAGTGATACAAAAACATGGAATACGCTTTGAAGAATTATTTATTTCAAGATGTTAAAAATAAAAATATCTTGTACGTAGAATAAACCGTGTGTGTGTGGGGTCCTCGTAGTTGAAATTTTACAAATAATAAGATTCAAATTTTATACTTTTATTATCTAAGAGCAACACGCTGTAGGGTGTGGCTCTATCAAAAATGAGATCTGGACTATATTATGTGCTCTAATATATGTAGTTGACTGACAGTGGCTATTCCTGGCGTTATAAATTTCCATTAGCCTTTAAAAATCCATTGTTATAGATAAGTTCCTTCTAACCGTATAAATCTAATGGATTTCCAGTGTTTTTATATCTGACCGGACGTCTTGTGCTCTTTTTACTGAAGAGAAACATGTGCTAGCTAACGATAAAGAGTGGATTCAATTGTTTTACATATCCTTCGAATAAGAAAAAGATACAAAAGAGATGTTGACCGAGCGTTTTTCAATCTCTTCAAACCTCTCTCTTAAGTGGCAGGTATAAGAGCTTCATTGAGTCACAAATTGCTTACGCTTTGTTGGTTATAAGTAGTTCAATATAGATATTCTATAGTTAATATTTTTTTTACTAAAACAACAGTAATAAGAATGTTAAAATAATGAATACTTACAAGTCTGAAAATTCGATTGGCTTCGAATATTAATTTTAAAAATAATCACGTTTAAAATATGAGAGGCTTGCAGTCACGTTTTAGTTTTACAATTATGTAAGTCTTTATTCGTAGACGTTTGTGTATTTTTATTTTAACGGAACCGTACAGAGGTTTAAAGGATTTAAAAAGGCTAGAAGTCAAGTTTGGTTTTGACAGTAAAATCGAGTTAGCGGAGCCGCAAGCGTCTACGTCTGTTGTTAATCCGACTACGCTGCGGTGCATACACTACGAATACAACACTACGCTACAAGTCGCTATGTTCGGTGCGCTCAGTGACGGCTTTGTACCTACTCTGGAACTTGTACGAGTGTAACCTTTTACTGTAGGACGATGTATGCGACTTTCTCACATTTTTTAGAGTCTAGTAACACACCTCGGCAAATATAACCCTTAAGAAAATACTTTAGTGGAAATAATTAATTGAATGCGTTATAAATCGTGTTTAGCTTATTTCGTCCATTGGAGGATTTGTTATTATTAAACATTAAACAAAAAATTCAATTTGCCGTCTCCTTTTTACAATTAAAAAAAATTATGAAGTTATTTAATGATATAAAAAAATAGTAATCGCATTGGTTAGGTCCCGTTTCAATTTTGATACAAGTATAAATTTATATTCCCTGCAATTATCTTCACACCAAATTTTCAACATCCACTTTAACTTAACACACTCCATCCTGTAGAGGAAGGAAAAACCAAAATCAATATACCTTTTATATAGAGTAGGTTTAAGTTAACGCTTTCATTTTTAAACATTTAAATTCCAAGCTTACGAAAGTTCCTGGTAACTAGTCGCCGGCAATCCTGTGAGTCCTCTTTAATTTACCGATATAGAAAGTTTAAAGATATATATAATGTTTAATATATTAATAAATTGTGTTATTTTTATCATTAAATTTTGTAATTTTCTTATATTGTATATTTTTAGTTAGATTCGTAATATTTTCTTACATCTAGAAGTGTTGTAATTTTTGTAGGCTAGTCTTTTTCAATTGGGTTCATATCCTTCTTTATATTGTAATTTCCATCCCTTTCGTTCTATTTTCACTTTGGGGTAAGCATTTTATAATCGACATCTATCATTTTTCTTCCCGGACACCACAATACTATAATATATCACTTAAGTCCATTCTGTAATTACACGTTGATACAGCATAAAAATACCCGTATTAAAATTTTGGTATACATAATTCACATTTTGCACTTCACTGCAAGCCACTATTAGGCTCTCATCGTTGCTGAGGAGACCTAGAACATCACGTTCCAGAACGGATTGGTGAAGGGATTAATGGCCAACTTAAGTGTCAGTACTTGAGTCACCTGAACTTTATACCTATGTTGACATCCGATCCATATTGAACTGCAAGGTATACGCCCCTACTACTACGACTACGAGTATTTACAAGCAAAGATCTTATCCAACAAAGAATCAGTGTTGGGTTAATGCCACGCTTTAATATAGTTCACTCCAAATTATAGTGCTCAGTTAAAGTAGAAACGTTTTCCGCACTGATAATTCACCGCAGATCGACTCATATATCGCGAATAGGGTCCAAACAACCTTAACTGGTTATACAATACAGCAGTGCGAGCTAAATGTAGAAACATTTACTGCAGAACCTGATTTAATTGCGCCATGCTAACACCAAACTTAAAATCCTGTTTTCTACGAAACTTAATAAAATACTTTAATAGATTTGATATACGTATGTAAATTAGTGAATAAAGAATAAAACCATATTGGTTACTTTTAATTATTTTTTTTTGAAGTAAAATTTTCGTCGATGAAGAAAATGCACAAACGTGAACAATGGTTATTACTATGTAATAATTAGTAACACCATACTCACCTCGTTTACAAAATTACTTAAGTTTACAAAATACATTAAAAAGTGTGGTTACAATAACCAGAATTTAATTATACACTCATAGTGTTCAGCTGTAATATTTTTACATTATTTTATATTTTTACCTGTTTCATAATAAAAATCATAAGACGTTACCGAATAATCGTTAATCGGTCTCATTTACCGATCAAACCATTAACATTATTTACAATCAAATCAATAATCGTAGTTACTAGTTCAATCTGATAAAATTCAAGTAACCTGTTGGAATTATTATAGTTGGTAATGAGAAGTCAAATGCATTTAAACAATATTTCGTAATAAGTTTGTACAACACAGTGGACACCGGGTATATTCAGTGAAAAGGCTCTAAACACAGACGCAGTGCAGTGTGATCTAAAGGCTCAAACAGCCTTTGTTTTAGGACGCTATTAAACTAGTGTTCAGTAAACTTGAATTTCCCCTTCATACCGCTTCCACCATGGGTGCAATTATGTTATACATATGTACATTCGACTGCTGAGGTCTACTCACCTCAGCTAAAACTATTGGCATAACAAATCATGTGTTGAAGGTAAGAGAAATAAAATCACAAACACTGCAAAAAATAATCATAAAATACAAGTAAACATTCATTTATTATGATTGAAATTGCGTAGTAGCCCAAAGAGGGACTTCGGTCAAATGTTTAGATTTCAAAAGAATTGATTTAAGATACAGACTCAACATCAAGTTTCAATTGAAATCCAAATCAAGTTTAAAATTTAAGAACTGAGTCAGTATTGGAGTTTTGAAGTAGGTTAGCTAAATCTTGATAACCTGCATGTAACCGCCCATTCTCTTGGCGATAATTATATTTCCAATTAAGTGTTCCATTCACATTCTATATTTGGATCATATTGAATAACTTAGTTAAAACGTGTGCTCATTTAAGATTCAAGATACGGTGTCGTTTAACAACAGTAACATTATTAGTAACTTTGCCTCGTTCGGAAACTAGACGAAATCCCCGATGAGAGTTGCCGATGTTGCAGCGTCACTTCGTCTCGCATTATAAAATATGCAGATAAGTTACGGGAATTGATTCAAAGCACAAAGGAGGCGAGCAAGCTGTCTATAGGCGGGCGGTGAGATTTCGGCAGTAATTTCCCGGGAGGGTACACCTTTACCTTACTATATTGAAAATATTTTGAATTACACACGCGTGTTCAAATACGGAACAAATTAATCAATAATACTATACAAATAAAGAATAATAAAATACGAATACAAATAAAGCAGTTACTATAATTTATTTATTTTTATTTAAGTTCGACGCTCGAAGGCGTGCTCTTTCGATGCCTTACGGAGGTTTAAGGGCCTGGGATAAGGTTCACCGCAGATCTTAACATTCGGAAACACATAGCCGAGGTAGGTCAAAAGGAAACGGAAGGTTTCACTAATTAAAACGTCGTACGTGCCTTGTATGAAGCCTTAGTAAAAGTCCATTTGGAGTGCAACTCATTTAATATCTGAATGAAGTGTCGGAGTAAAGGTCTGAAAAAAATGATAATAGATCGGGTCCAATATAAGTTCACGCGCACTTACATCACAAAAGATGTATAGCGTATATTCAGGGTATCCCTGCTCTGTTCGTCTTGGGCATGGTGGGTTAAAACAAACTAGAAACAAGCAGAGAAATGACCCTTGCGAAGTTCAGGCATCGCGAAGGAAAATCGATACTTCTAACATCCTGAAGGGGCTGCGGTAGTCCACCCCAGTATACAATTCAAACAATATGGGGCTAACTTACTACGCGAGGCTCCGTTCACGCGCGCATTGCACGACCTCAACAAGGTATCTATTGGAATTAATTTGTTCAGATGCCTTCCTACCGAGCTGACAACGGTCGTAACATTAGTATGTATGATACAAGTTATTATATTGGATTACCTATTGGAACAATTTGATTACTTAATGTGTTTCTATTTAATTTTGTGTATTAAGTACATTTAATGTTTCTAATTAGAATCTTGACTTTGTTATTGTTATTATTATTTATAGTTATTATGTATCAATTTATTATTTACATAAAAATCAGCTACTTTTCTTAATAATGTAGAAGTCAGTGCCATGGAGGCACTGCGATTAAATATCTCAAGTACCTCAAAGTACGTTTGTTACCTCGGAACTCCGACATTTAATAAACGATTTGGAAAATTCCTTTTTTGTTTGATCCCTGCTTGATCCCACTTAAATTTTAATAAAGTACCACCCGTAAGGGTGAAAAATGAAAGATGAAACCAAGAAATTCATCTTCTTCACTTTGAAGTAGATTTTTTGTAAAAAATTTTACTTGTTTAATATAAAAACCACACAAAACGTATGTACACTAATTACTGATAATTATCACATCCATAATACCTAGGCTAATACGTTGCAGGCCAAGAATGAAATGATATATCTTTTCCTTCTTAAATACTCGAAAATGCGTAAAAAATACGTTAAAATAGTCGAATCATTTAATGATTCAAGCATCTATTATGAAGTTACACTGTAAGCAGCATCGGATTGTTGTCATACTGATTTAGTAGATCATTCGCTCGAATTTAAATCAAGAATAACGTCGGCAGCACCGTTTTAAATTAACATTTTTTAATGGCGAACTCATGCCGTTAAGTTATTATTCCACAAAACGTAGCGGGTGATTCGCACACACGTTTCACGATAAAAGTACATTGTACGAGTGTCTCTGTACTTTTTTAAGTATGGAATTAAGAAAGTACACTTGAATATGAAACAAAGAAGTCATAAAAAAGCTAACAATACAATCAGTTTAACCATATCCAAAGTATTAATATTGTGAACATCACTTTTCTTAACAAATCTATATGAGTATTTTTAACGTACATAATATTATCTAAAGTATATTGCGGTACAACAGTTAATATATCGATTTCTTTAAAGAGATCCCTAAGCGAGTCCCTAAGCTTGAGGTTGTAAATGGCGCGTACCTAATGCTCTTTGCTGTTATATAAAAATCGACTTAATATTGACAGACCAGGTAAGTAAAGAATCCTACTGTACCATGAGTATCGTCAAGGGTCCAGCAACCTCAGACAAAAAAAACCGTTTGCATTAGCCTCTTCCATTATTCCGCAAGGTGCACGACGAGTAGGGTTAGTTGAATTTGTCTCGAGAAAGGGTAGACCCAAAACAATCTTGTATGTACATTATTCTAAGTAACGAAGTGCTTTTTAAGTATACGAGTACATTGTGAAATAAATAATCGTTATTTAAAATATATAGTAAGTCACTGTGTAATCTTGTAATAACTTCATGAGTAAGTTTAAACTACTTTCCCGTTCTAAAACTATCGGAAGAATGCTGGGTCTTACTTTATTTTCTTTGAAATAATTTCTTGAAATTTACCAAAAGTTATAAAGATACGACACCTTTTAACAAAAATTACGACTCAAGTTTATTTTAATTAATTTTTTATATATTTATATTACGAACTTTTCAAATATTTTAAATTAATTTTAATCTTATTAAGTACTATTATAATGTTTAATATAATATTATATCATGCATTACAAAAGATGGTGTACCAAATAGATACACGATAAAGAAATATATTAATGGTACCTACTGTAAGAGGTTCTTATTTTGTCGGATGTATGGTGTAGTGTTAAAAGTAAAAGATCTAGCGAAATTTAGAAGATCGAATGTATTCAGGAATTCTTGGCGGTTACAATGCATATAGTACAGGAGTTACAAGATTAAGAAAGTAAAAAGGTCACTTGTGAGTAGGAAGCTAGGCCCGTCGCTTCTCTGGCTTGTATCGCGCAGTGACTTTGCAGACAGGAACGTGCGTTTCGGGCGCACGAGACGGTCGGAGTCCCCGGTGTTTAGCGCACGGAAACCTCGGCGACTGGAGCGTGCGTTAATACGCACGAGACGTGTAGACTATCCGGTGTTCAGCACACGAAGACCGCTTTAACCAGGCGTGCGTTAGGACGCACGAAGTATATAGATCCCGGAGTCGGAGAGTAATAAAAGATTTCCGGCTAGAAGCGCGAGACTGTTCCGATAGAGTCTTTCAGCATCAAGACTTCAAGATTCCGGCTTGTGACCCACATGCGAAACTGTCAGTGTCAAGATTTAAGATTTGTGACCCACACGCGAGAGACTGTCTTTTGAGATCCAAGAGTTGCGACCCCCACGCGAGAGACTGTCCAATCTCGGCACAGCTCGCCTTTTATATCACAAATTTTCTCGAATGATTGTCTTCTTGTGTTCTATTTACGAATTTAAAATTACTATTCAGCCTAATATATTACATGACCAAAAAGGATAAAATTATACAAATTAAAAATAAAAGTTATCATGATGACAAAAATTTAGGACATTTGTCAAACATTTGACACCAATAACAAAACATTAAACCTAATAAAATATATAAAGAAATTACAAAATAAATGGATAAAAGATGCAGGAAATTATAAAAAAAGTTAGACAAAGGAGTATTATAAGAGTTACAAACTACTCACTCCAAAATACTAGATATAAAAACATGTAAGTCTCTAGATACTACAATGGAACCCCAAAACCATTAAAAGAATCTAAAAGAATAACAATTTTATTTCAATCAAATCTGAAGCGCAATTATCGGCCTACTCGTATATAACATGTAAACCCTTCGACGAAACTTCTTTCCGTTTTTGAGAGTAGATAATTAGTTTTAAGGGGGAATTTAACTTCCAGATTTGTTCTGTTTTCATTGTGCTTGCAAGTGACGGCTAAGAAAGATTTTCCGATTTCATAATTTAAATTTGCGCAACGATGGCAAGTTGTATTTTCTACAAAACTGATGTATAATTGTTTAAAATACTCTTTCAGAAAATGTAGAATTGTATACACTAGTAAACCGCTCTCATTTGCATTTAGAAAAACTATGCCTTACGGTAAGAAATAGGACTTGCATTGTTTCAGGACTGGGTTTTTCTTGTTCAGTGAATTAGAAATATATAATTTTACAACTTTTTATTTAAGGCCGGTTTGAAATGACATGAACTTTAAATATCAATTAGTGAAAACCATAACGAAATCGGTTAAATCGTTTCTGAGATTAGCGCGCACTAACGCACAGCCTTTATCCGACGGGCCGGAGTCTGTACGTACATTAGGGAGGACGTCGTGTGCCGCCGTCTACACAGCCTTGAGGGTAAGGACCTTTCCATTCTGTGGGTGCATGTGGACTGTAGAGATCACTCCGGTGTATACGCGTGCATCTATAGGTCCCACAGCGGAGATGCGGAGACAGCTCGATTATTTGAGCACATCCGAGAGGCGACCGACGAAGTGCTCGCACAATATCCGCGGGCGGAGATAGTGCTCCTAGGTGACTTTAACGCCCATCACACAGACTGGCTAGGGTCACGAGTCACTGATCTCGCCGGCAGAACAGCTCATGACTTTGCCTTGGCTTAAGGTTTCTCACAAGTTGTACCGGCCTTTACCAGGGTACCAGATGTAGAGAACCATACCGCTTCTTTGTTGGACCTTCTGTTGACTACCCATCCTGCCAGACATCAAGTGGTGGTTGGGGCCCCATTAGGTTCCTCGGATCACTGCCTAGTTCAGTCCACCACACCGTTGTTACAGCCGGAACTGCCTCGGCCCACTGGAACACGGCGTGTTTGACACTATCAGTCAGCAGATTGGGATGAGTTCCGACAATTTCTGGCATCATACCCTTGGAGGCAGTTGTGTTTCTCATCCGATGATCCAGACGCGTGCGCCGAATCTGTGTCCGATGTGATCCAACAGGGCATGGAACTCTTCGTTCCCAGTTCTGTCATCCCCACCGGTGGACGCAGTCAACCCTGGTTCGGTAGGCGGTGCGCTGAGGCTACTCGCCAAAAGCAAGCAGCCTTCCGGAACTGGGCTTCGGCGCATGCTACTCAAGGTCAAAATATATCTCAGCTCAGGCGGACATTCAACGCTGTCTCCAGGTCAACTAAAAAAATAATTGCCAGAGCAAGGTGCGAGCATATCGCTAACATTGGTGAGCGCTTAATCGCTTACCCTTCAGGGAGTCGTGCTTTCTGGTCGCTCGCCAAGGCCATTGAGGGTAACTTCCGTAGGTCATCATTTCCACCATTGCGAAGACCTGATAATAATCTGGCCTTAACTGCAAAGGAGAAAGTCGATCTTTTGGGTACTCTCTTTGCAGCTAACTCGACTCTTGACGATCGCGGGGCCACTCCACCTACTATCCCGCGCTGTGAGAGCTCAATGTTCGACATAAGTTTCACGCAGAAAGATGTCAAACGAGCTCTTTTGTCTCTCGACGTCAACAAGTCGAGTGGCCCAGACGGAATTCCCGCAATGGTATTAAAGATGTGCGCTCCCGAGCTGACTCCGCCGTTGACGCGTCTATTCTCCTTGTACTACAGTGTAGGTAAAGTGCCGTCCTCGTGGAAGGTTGCTCTCATTCACCCAATTCCCAAAAAGGGCGACAGTGCGGACCCATCAAACTATAGATCCATCGCGATAACCTCCCTTCTCTCAAAAATAATGGAACGTGTTATAAACACACAGCTCCTCGAATACCTGAAGGAACACCAGCTAATCTGCGACAGGCAGTATGGCTTCCATCATGGTCGATCAGCTGGTGACCTCTTGGTATATCTCACTCATAACTGGGCCCATACCATTGAGAGTCGCGGAGAGGCGTTGGCTGTAAGCCTAGACATCGCAAAGGCGTTTGATCGGGTCTGGCACAGAGCACTTCTATCGAAGGTACCATCATACGGCCTGCCCGAGAGGTTGTGCAGGTGGATAGCCAGTTTTTTGTCCGAACGTTCTACCTCGGTCGTTATCGACGGTCAACGCTCTGACACTAAATTCATTAACGCTGGTGTTCCCCAAGGTTCGGTTCTTTCTCCCACACTGTTCATTCTGCATATCAATGATATGCTGGAACAAATCCCCAGCATACACTGCTATGCGGATGACAGTACGGGTGATGCACACTACTCGGGCCGCGCAAATTCCTCCCGGTCCCTCCTTGAAGAGAATAGAATCAGACTTGTGTCCGAAATCGAGCTCTCTTTGGAGCGGGTCTCTGACTGGGGTCGACGAAATCTAGTCTTATTGAACCCCTCGAAGACACAGGTCTGTGCGTTCTCCGCAAAAAGAACTCCATTTGTCTTAGCGCCAAAATTTCAAACCATACCTCTCACCATTAATAAAAGTATTGGGATCCTGGGGGTCGACATTTCGAACGAAGTGCAGTACCGGGGTCACCTGGAGAAGAAAGCTAAACTCGCTTCCAGAAAACTGGGTGTACTGAATAGGGCGAAGCAGTACTTCACGCCGAAGCAGCGCCTGTTGCTCTACAAGGCCCAAATTCGACCACATATGGAGTACTGCTCTAATCTTTGGGCCGGTGCACCCAGTTACCAACTAAGCCCTCTTGACTCCATACAGCGGCGTGCTGTTCGAATTGTCGACGATCCCAATCTTACAGACGGCCTAGAGGACTTAAGTATCCGGAGAGACGTAGGCTCCCTATGCGTCCTCAACCGTCTCTACTATGGTGAATGTTCCGAAGAACTTTTCAACCTGGTGCCCCCATCCACCTTCCTTTATCGCACCACCCGCAAAAGGTTGCGGTTCCACCCGCATCACCTCGATTCGTGGCAGTCGTCTACCGCTCGTTTCTCTCGCTCCTTCCTGCCACGAACATGCGAGCTTTGGAATAACCTTCCATCAGAGGCATTCCCTTTGCGCTATGATATGGAGTTCTTCAAAAAGAGTGTCCATCGACTTCTTCAAGGCCGGCAACGCATTTGCAGCTCCTTGGACGCTGCACGTGTCCATAGGCGACGGTGACCACTTACCACCAGGTGGACCGTATGCCTGTTTGCCCGCCTTTTACATAAAAAAAAAAAACAGCCAAACAAACACAAATTCTGATATCTATTATTTTGGGTTCTATTGCATTAATTAAAGTCTCTAGTAATAGCTTTTCTCATATATCTTTCATGTGCAGAAAACGAGACATACACACGCTCCGACCGATTATACAGAAGACAGAGGAGTATAGTCTACCGTTATGTGTCGCTTGTGTGGACTATAAGAGAGCATTTGTGGTACTCAATATTTTGTTAGCTTACTTGTTAAGTTACCGACATAGCATTATCCGGCTGTGGTGACACTGGGCTGGCCGGCCATATAATTCAAAGAACTGATAACCGTTGGGAAAGGACAGTTCTCGAACGGCGACCACGTAAGACCTGGATTCAGAAAACTCAGCCGCAAGAGGTCTATGCCCAACCAAGGACTGATACTATAAATTGTCTTGCTACCTATTTGTAGTTTTGATTACGTTCAGTTTATTTAGGCCTATGTATATAAAGGGGATGAGGATATTCAAAAATAAATTTCAAATTTCCACGCTGTCGGCGTTACGCCATTTCTGGTCGGAAAAGTTCAGCACAGCGCCGCCGCTCCTATTTTTTAAGACGGCGCCTACATCTAACTTGAATTCAAGACAAGTTCTCTTGCTGAACTACGGCCTAGACAGTGGCTTTAGGTCCTGTTTCTTACACTACTTACTTAGGAGCTCACAACTAATTCTATTAGCCCACACATTGATAATAATTTTTATCTTCTAGCTTCGTTATACTATTCGAAAGGCAAATATTTTTAACGTGTTTCACTTGCAATAGTTAAGAGCTTGTTTATAAGCAGATATAAGCTATAGTTATGGCCAGCAAAGCGTCAGTGAGTTAGAGAAAGGACGCCGTGTGGGCGGCAGGTGGGAGATAGCTTGTAAATACAATAAGTTAAATAACAGTATATCAAATTACCATAATAAATGCCATCTGCTCATTTCCAACTGTTGCGTTAAAAAAAATCCATGGTCATTTCTTACAAATGCAAGCCTTCTTCTGGCGATGTTTCTGTTACAGTCTCAAGTAGTGCGATAACGATTGAAAGTGTGTCTATATGCTGCTGTGTTAAAAAATTTCACTAGCGGTCACCCCATGCAAATCCCTCTCCAAATCCCGATAGTGCCCCTACATATGATTACACAAGGCCTTGGACTATAAGCGCTTCTTATACGGTTTAAATCTTAATTTATCAACAACATCATAGTATTAACATATAATGCCTTCGGATTTTTTAGGTGGCAAAAAACCAAGTACGTGTAAAATATGCATCATCGTGTCAATTAAAAAGGGTGCTACAAACTACTTTAAAATCAACGTACGAGATTACTATATTCAAAACAGAACCTTCAACTGTTTTCCGAACTCAAACACAGCGCAGGGTAATGAATTAAGTTAGCAACTCCCCGGGAGCCGAACACGCTTCGTGCCACACTTGCTTGCTTGCACTGCTCTGACCTTTACATAAATATATTCGTAATTAATACTAACCAGATTTTCTCCGCGTTAGCTGCCTTCACCTAACCGAAGTCATATATTCGTGAAATAAAGCTCCCATCAGTAAAATAGAGTGAATATATAAGTTGGAAAAAAATTGTTATTGTTTTTAAAAGCACAAGCTTAGAAATATTTATAGCATCAAGAAGTCTTACAAACAATTACTCTATAATTTTGTTGTATACTTTAAATGAATGATTATTCCAAAAAAAAATCAATGCTTCCAATGCACCGTGTAAAATACAGAAGAGAAGAATTTTTTTGAATTTACTGTTACAAGATACTATGATTAGATACAATGAATTTCAACCATTTTTTTTAATGATTAAAATTTTCATAACCTTTACACCGAAAGAAATTTCTAAATAATAGGTCTTTACCTATGAAATTGCCGTTCTGCTGTACTGCCCATTTCAAATCAAAATATTTTGTTTTGGCTGATAATTCTAATTTCAAATTAATTTTATTTTTAAAACATGGAATTATTTTTTTTTTAAATCGTCATTTGTTTGATAGTTAGTGTTTTCTTTTCAACGCATTCGAATATTTTTCCTCATCATGGATACGTTAAAAATTCGAGTAATTATGGAGTATGAGTTCCGTCGTGGCAGCAAAGCGGCACAAGCGGCACGCAACATCAACGACGTTTTCGGAGCGAACATTACAAACGAACGCACCACCCGTTATTGGTTTGCCCGTTTCCGTTCTTGAAATTTTGACCTGAAAAATGAACCCCGTGGTCGTCCGAAAACTTTGGTCGACAATGACGAATTAAAGGCGATTGTGGAAGCTGATGAAACTCAATCTACGGCTGAATTAGCAGCAGCTTTCGACATTAGCATCAAAACAATATTGGTCCATTTGCGTCAAATTGGCAAGGTAAAAAAGCTTGACAAATGGGTACCCCACGAACTTAATGATTGCCAGCGCGAAGTACGCGTCGAGACGTGCCTTGCACTGCTCAACAGGCATACAAATAAAGGAATTCTGAACCGCATTGTTACTTGTGACGAGAAATGGATCCTGTTCGACAATCGTAAGCGCTCAGCAAGTTCGTTGGACCCTGGTTCAGCACTCAAACAATGCCCTAAACGAAAACTCACCCCTAGAAAACTGACGGTCACTGTTTGGTGGTCAAACGCGGGTGTAATTCATCACAGCTTCTTACCAAACTGGACGAGCATCAGTGCAGATGTGTATTGTGAAGAACTGAACACAATGATGGTGAAGCTCGCACGTCTCCCACCAGCTTTGGTCAATCCTTCGGCTCCACTGCCCCTGCACGACAACGCGCGACCTCATACTGCACAGCAGACGGTCTCTAAGCTACAAAAGCTGGGGTTGAAAGTTCTCCGTCATCCACCGTACTCACCAGACCTTGCACCTACAGACTTCTGATTTTTCCAGAATTTGGATAACTTCTTGGCGGGAAAAAAATTCAATACCCGAGAGGCAGTACAAAATGCCTTTGAAGAACTTGTTGACTCCCGTCCAGCTGATTTTTCGAAAATAGCATCAATAAGCTACCAATGCGTTGGCAAATATGCATTGATTGTATGGGTGATTACTTTGATTAATAGAAATAAAAAATATAGAAAAAAAATACGCTTCATTTATTTCACGAAAAATGGCAATTTCATAGGTAAAGACCTATTATATTGGGCGGTAAAGGAACTCCTTCTATCTTTGAATTCAAGCCAATTGTTAAACAACAAAGTGAAATTTTTATTTGGATATCGCTAGACTTAACTCTGTAAGCTTAATTGTAATGGTAGGTAATTGTACGCTTCTTTATCTACCTGATTAGGTGCTGTCCTTCTTCTAAAAATAAACCTTGAAATGTTATTTATTTATTTATGAAGCTCCTAAAAGAAAGGGTTACAAAAGCGAATTTAATTCCTAATGACATTCCCTCCCGCTTATTCCTGGGGATAGTGAAAATGTGAGGTAAACATAGAAACCAAAATAATAAACTGAAAACATAAACATTGTTTACAATAAAGTAAAATAAATACATATGTATGAACATATACACAACATACACAGATATAAATTCATATACTACTTGAATTGTTGTGGCCCGGAGAAACTCTGGACAAAGTGATAGATGACATTTGACACTAAAACATTACTTTATCTTTCTTTCTCTCTTTTTATTTTAGAAATCTTTACCATACTTACAAACCTTCTGTTTCATAGCAATGCGCTTTTTTAACTTTATATACCGTTACTTACTAACCATCGTTTGCGCTGTTATTTGCGCTAACATAAACCCATCCTCCCTAATATATGTAACTTGAAGTGCGTGTTTTTGATGTAATTCGATGTAATTATATTTCAAATCAGGCTTCCTATGCCGATGATCGGCGCTGACGTTCACACCAATCGATAAACACTGTGGTAAGACAGTAAATTTCACCACCACGAGCAATATTCTTCAAACATATAAATAGACATCCAAGTGGTATAACTATCAATTAAATTAGTTTTAGGTCACGCCTAAGCGTTGATTGTATTCGATCGTACTCGTGAAAAGTAAATCGAAATATAGCGGATTTGCGTAAAATATGTGAAACCTTTTGTATGGTAATACGATCCCATTGTTCGGAGATTGAATTTTCGGGTTATCACGCCAACGAATTATTCATGACAGATAGGTTACGGTTGTTTTGATTATTTATACCCCTCACTTAAATCTTCAGAGAAAAAAATAATGTGATTGATTATTATATTGAATATTGATATTGATTATTCATACATTTTACTCTTTCAATAATCAACACTGAACCAGCATGGTGGAGTACGCCCCAGGCTTCCTCAGTTACGATGAGAATTTCATGCCTTGCCGATTGCCATAATAAAAAAAAAATTAAGTTGTGGTTATAGGTATTCTTCTTGGCTGCCCCACACAATACACGGGATAGTCACTGCTATGTGACAGTTTTAATAGCGATACGTGACGGCAATTTATATTAAAACAAAAACTGAGACTGACGTCTTTATTTACTCAGAAAGCACAGAAGATAACGAAATTTTGCGTGCAGTATACAAGAGATACAAAGCTACCTTTCAACATTTTCACCTATCTGCCTTTCATGGCCCTCGATTACATGTGCGTTTATAAGACCGTTGATGTAACTTATAACTAAGTCATAAACTAAAGTTCTAATTAGTAGATATAACATATTCAGCCTAGAATTAATAATCTCTTGAGAGACTGTGGGGTTGCTGTTAGCCGTGCACTTCTCGTGGTCATATTATTATTTACGAACAAATGGTTAAAGGGACCTTAATACCAGACAAGGTGGTGGATTCCAAATTTTTCATCACTTCAATTTTATAAACATAATTAGAATGTGTTTTATTCAATATTCAGAACTGAATCTCTTGAGATTGTAGATGCCTAACAAACTATAAACTGTGACATGTACAAAATACATATTCATTTATTTCCCGACAGAGACGCACGATATTTCTTCCATCCAAATTATTATGTTAATAAGCTGACGCAAGACATATTTTCGGTATCTCTATTACACACACTGAAGCATGAAAAGCTTTTAAAACAAGAGTCGTGATCCTACTATTCAAGTTTTTACCATCAAATAATCTGCCAAAGACACAGAGAGATGTCATGAATTTTAATATATTAATAGAAAATCCAATTCTTATTATGATTTGGAACGACTGGGTGAACAATAAATGATGTTATGTTTTATCTGTAGATAAATAACCCAATTTATGTATTAAATTTGTGTTAATTTACTTTGCAACTATCCGCAAGCGCAATGTATGATGATATATACTTCCATATATGCATAGAACCTCCCTCTCTCTCATAAAGGCAAACATGCATTTATGGTAAATAAAAGTATATACCAATATACATACCATCACCAAAACATGTTTCGCTCCGAAGCGGAGCTTCCGCAGTGTGAGTAGACTCTAAGAGTGTTAGCCGCACTTGTATATGCTTTTTACAAGCAAGCAAGCGAGCAAGCAAGCAAGCAAATTCATAAAAATCATTTCCGTAATATCGATATTTTGACTTGAACATATTCCATACACTCACTATTGATTTTACTTTTTACTTGAAAATGCCGTGCTGTTGTCGCACCCTCCTGCCAAGACATTTACAGTGAATGTCGCACCGATTTCGGATATGTCACTCTTTTGTGTATTAAATGTCAGTCACATGGTATAGTACGAGGGAAGCGGAGCTAGAAAACAAACAATAATCTACCTGGTATGTGCATAAAATACGACAAGATCGAGTTGTCCTTGCTTTTTGAAAGTCTAATCTTAATACTACTCTACTATTTTAAGTTATTTATGAAATTAAGATATTTTACAAAGACAACAAAAACTCCAAAGTTCATATTTTGTAACTAATGTGTATAGATAATAAATAATATATCCGAGATCATTAGTAATTACAAAATGATTGTATAGCAGAGTTTGACTTATTTTTTTATAACCCGAAGGGCAGATGAAACGCCAGACGGATTAACTGATGGTAAGTGGTCACTGACACTTATGTACATAGGCAACACCATAGTAGCCAGCGCCGGCTCTGGAGGAGAGCTTCTTTTACACCTTTTTTGAAAAATTCCATATCATAGCGCTCTGGAAATACCTCAGAAGGAAACTCGTTCCACATTTTGCATGTGAGCGCCTAAACAACCGAGAGAATTGGATCGTGGAGGAATGCCACGAATCCAATAGGTGTGGATGAAACTTCATTCTACAGCGGGTGGTGCGATACTGAAAGGACGACGTGGGCACCAGGCCGAAAAGTTTCCCGGAGCACGCATCGTTTTAATATCGACGGAAGAGACAAAGCTTACGTCCATCTTAGAACTTAAAGATTTCATTTCGGCAATTTTTTAACGCAGATATTTTGTTGTTTTTTTTGTTAACAAATCTTAATGTAATTATCGGTACATATTATCCAAGATAGTTTCTATATCAATTTAAATGTTACATGTACCTACCCAAGGAAAAACTAAACCGAGTTTGATATTTTTCTCAGAATAAATAACCAATCATATTTTAACACAAAGTGTAAAATACTTTATCCCCGACGAGCAATACGAAGTGCCTTTTTTGATTTTATTGACGGAAGAAAAATAAACTGTACGCCAGAGAAATTAATCAATTACCATACTGCTGTAGCTGTAAGCATAATATCTACACGGTTATTACTTTCACGAAATAAACCCTGTAAATATAAACGAACCAATCTATGAAATTATTAAAAGCAATCAAATACAAAATGTGCCCAGACCGTAATTAAAAGTCCATGGGGAAAGCCAACATTATTTTTATAACTATGTACCATAGGTACATGCGTGCGTTACAAAATTAATTATTTTCCTTGATTACCTAAGTAAGGATTAAAATAAAGTTACTTCTCGATTATGTAAGAAAACTTAACATTAAAACATACCTTGCTCAGTTTAAATTTCAACTTCGTACATTTATTTACTTAACTCTAGCAACATTTTATTAAAAAACATATCAAGTAGATAAATACGTCCCTCGTCTTTTTCATGATTAATTCAGTGAATATTTTCGTAGTATAACGCAATTTACTTACCGACGGAAATAACGGAGAATGAAATCTCACGGTATTAGGTGAATGCGTCGTTTATTTTATTGTGACAATGTGACATTGTCGCTTTCATTACCTAGGAAAATGTTTATCCACTAAGCCGCAATCATGACCCTAAAGTAAGCGTTAACATGAGCATGAGCCACATGATATAGCCCAGTGAATTTAGCATTTACCTTGAATTCTTTTGCTACAGAATTTTTCTTAAATTAGTATTAATTTACTTTGCAACAATCCGCAAACACAATGTATGATGGTATATATTTTTATATATATCTTTTGGTATAGAAATATATACCATCATACATCATGTTTGCGGATTGCTGCAAGGTAAATTAATACTAATTTAATACAATGAATTTCCACCAAGTAACGCCTGATACTATCAACTACAACAAAATTTTTCTTTAACAAAAAATAAAGCGTGTCTTTGTAATTAGTAAATACAAAAAAATTGCAGTTGACCCATGTATTGGATTGTATATGTTACCGTTCATTAACAAAATCATATTGTGTTGATAATAATAGGTAGTGGTAATTATGTGATTACAATCAACGCTGATGTTGTAAGATTGAACGATATACATATCGTTGTAAATAAGTTTTAAATGGTATTTAAATATGTTAGGATAGAAAATAAACAAAATATATAATATTTCAACGACCTTGTAGCTCAGTTGGTAGTGACCCTGTTGTGTTGTGACCCTTTTATGTTGTGACCCTCGGATTGTGGGTGTTTCTGATGTCATATTTGTGCACGTCAGTGCCACATAAATCCTATTGCGGGGTGTGAGTGTGTGAATGTATATAAAAAAGGAAAAAACTTTTCCCAAGATATAGGGAAATGAAATCAATAAAATAAATCCGCATGTAGTTATTTTAGGTGAAAGTTGGTGTTGATATGAGTGACTGGAAATTATACAAAAACAAATCAATCGTCATCTTTTACATAACAACAACAACAACAAAATCCTCTTTATTGTACACCAAAAGTAGTATATATGAAAATTAGTTTAGTATAATATATGAACAAAAAAATATATGCTCCATTGGAGAATATTGTAGTTAAGTTACTTTTATTCACGGGTTACAAAATGACATGTTTATTTGGGACCTTGACTTACAAACGAAAATGTTAAATCTAAAGTACAATCTATCACAGGAAAGCAACTTTGCGACGCGCTACTAGTAATTCTTCACACACCGGTTGTACATTCGTGCACTACTAAATCTGAGTGTCTTTTGATTAAAAAAATTACTCTTAACGTGTGTGTTGATTTATTTAATAATTAATATCTTAATAATTAATTTTTAAGTTCATTTAATGCGAAAAGAAAACTATGTACGACTTTTTCTTCTCTATTTTTCAACCAATTTTCTCTCTTTTTTTTTTATTTGACGGGGTTTAGTGTTATCAATAAAAAGTGAAAACAGAACGTATGACGATGATCATGGGCAAATTTCAATTATTGCATGAACACTTATATAATTATATATCATATGCCAAAAGCGATATTATTTTATTATTATGATGTTCAAATAATTTTACCCTTACCTAATAATTCTATTTTATTCCCTTTATGAGAAAATATTAATAAAATAATTGGAAATCTTTTAATTTCAATACGTCGTTAACTAAGAGCTATTGACAGCTTACTAAGAAAATCTACAAAATATTTGTTAACAGCTTACAAAAAAATGTATATGACAAAAAAAAATATATTTGTTATATATTCATAATACAATATTAAATTATAGAAGGTAAATTTTGTATAATATGAGAAAGAAAGCAAAACAATAAATATGTTTGTTAACACGAGAAGAGAAAACCATTGAACAACTCAACGTACAGCGGATGTACATATGTACATTCTTACGTAGTGAACGTACCGCCCTGTACGGGTGACGCAGTTTGCGTCGTCATTCATTGTCAACCTTGCAAAGAACTGGAATGATTTGCCCTCATCGTTGTTATCGCCTACTTAGAATGTGGTAGTCTATAAGAGGAGAGTGAAAAGTTCTTTATAAGATAGTGAGTTCAACATCTTTACACTTCATCATCACTTACCATTAGGTGGGATTGTGTTAAGCATTAACTCATTTTATGTAAAGAATAATTACTGAGCAAGAACCGGCAACATGTTACATTTACACATCTAAAGGCACTATAGCTATCTACGTTTACAACGTCTATGATTGCAAGATTTTCTTACTATAACAAAATGGTAAAAGGATTTCGAGAAACATGTACACGTGTGGAAGTATGAGATATCTGTTTCCATTTTGTCTTAATGAAGAAAGGAAAAGATAAAAACATATTGGGTCTCATTACTACATAACATATCAGTGATAAATACAAAGATATTATTAACAAAAGTTCATACATAAATAAACAAACGTCTGTCATTTCTTGCCATCTCATTTATATTTTCATATTAAATAACAAAAATATGAAATGGGATGTTAAATGAAACAGAATTATTATTGCTACCTTACATAAAGTGGAAGTGGACCCGGGGGTAAATTTCAACATACTTTAGAAGCTTGATATCAGACGTATGTTCGTATATCGTACTCTTTCTCTTATTTAAGGACTAGGCCCTTATCGGTGTAGTTGATAGGGATCTCTTCATTTCTCTCGTTCTTAATTTTCATCGGATGCTAAAGTGGGAATACAGTGTAATAGTTTCCCCTTGCTTTCTGCACCGCAGTTTTGATGAATCTAAATAAAGCCCTCCCAAAAATTTTCCCTTCGGCCTCCTACCAATACTGACATAGCTGCTCTCAAAAATCAAGAAAATGCGTATTTACTAGCAGCACTTATTTGCCATGGCGCAAAATCGTCATAGAATGAGTGTAGTTTTTTATAACCTTGTCCCACCAATATTCACAATACATTCTGTTTATTTTACCCCTACTTCGTTGGGGACTTCTTATTTAGTATATTCGAAGATAACCACCATATCTGGTGGCCTTTCCACTATCCTCCAACTGTGGACCCCGTTGATAGCGTTTAGCTTAGCCCCAATATCGTACTATTGACAGATATAAATACCACTTCTTCTGCCGGACCCCTAAAAAGTTGGGGGGGGGGCCGCGCTGTTAGAACTACAAAGGTTGTTAATTCTATTTAACCCTGGATTCTCCGAAAACTTATAAGGATATAGAAAAAATATCACGTGTAATGAAAATTCCATTTACGGCTCTGTCGTGTATAATCAAACAAGACCTAAGGCTCGGTGCTTTTCATCGATGCCAATGATCGATTATATCCATGCCCTAAATCGAACCCCACAGATAAAGACAGTGGACCAGTCAAAACACTTTTGTCCCGATAGGCGGGTGTAAGGCATAAAATATCTTCTTTACTGAGGGAAAATTTTTTAACGATGAAAATCCTCACAGCAATACACTGTTTAAAAATGCATCTCAGAGTTTCTAGCCAGACCTGTCATAACGCGTGAAATACCCAATTTTGGTTCGAATCCAACGTTACTATATGAGACGAAGGACTTTATAAGAAAACTAAAGTCTGGCTCTAGTTTAGCCTTGAACCCTTTGGACTTCAAAATTATGTTCAATTTTAGAACACTTTATGTAAAGCTGTATATGTTATTTAATTTTTTTTATAAATCATATTTATAAATTATAGTATTTAGTAGTGGTACCACAGATAAAAGTAAGACTTCTGTACAGCGGCCCCGATTATAATTCTTCAAGCAATTCTAATTAAAATTATGGTTAGTGATGCTGATAGATTACAGTAATTAATTAATTGTTACCGAGTACAATTCGTGCCAATTTGCCGGCCTCCTATAATTAAAAAATATCCGCAAATATTTCCATTGTCAGAGTAGGCTACAGTTATTTTGCTTCCATCGAGCCACGTCTACTTTCATAAACTCGTTAGCGATCTGCCTGCGGCGTCACGAACCACAGCCTCCATGATATAATAGATCTCATTTCAATAAAATTTTATACTTAGAATTCAATACCTCGTGCGAAAAACTTTCTCCCACTTGCTTCTTTAATTTGAAAATAGCGAAGTACAGTTTAAAATATCATTTCAGTCAGTATAAACTTATATGCAAACTAAAAAAGGAACGCTTTTCACTTCTAATCTATTTAAGTAAAAGATGTTTTATTTATCTAAGTACGTAAGATGTAGGTAAGTATAAACAGTCGCCCGGTATACACAGACATATAGTTTTCACATCGAAATGCAACTGGGTCCGGGTAATTTCTGAACTTTTTTTTATCAAAAAATGCAAACAAATCACCTGATGGTAAATGGTCACTAACACCATGCTGTCAAATAAAAGGAACATAGGCTGGTAACTAGCCATATATGTAACATTAAAATTCCCCTAATTACACAACTCCAATATACATTTATTTCGGTCACAAGGAATATCCATTAACAACAAATAGTTTGTTGTTGTTTACGTACTCGTACAGAAAGAATGTGGCCATAAAACGAAGCCTAATTTATAACGTGATTTTATGACCTAGAGGCTCGTATAATGGATAGTTAGACTCTTATCCTGAGATGGATTTTGATATAAAGTACGTGTTCGTATGATGATATTCTTAAAATGAGGAACGAATGATATTCTTGAAATATGTGCCAATTCACCTTGTACTTCATCTGGGTGGTGCACAATGTTATTTGATTCTTCTATCCTGACCCGAGCTTACCAATAGGATAAACAAATATGTTATGACAAGATCGTAGTGAAAATTTAATTCAATAATTATCTTCAGACTTCAACTTGAGTTCTTAGAACAATCCTTTATCTAGCTTTAAAAGGACTAGCTATATATTTACTTTCTATAATTCCTTGCGTGGTATCTACAGTCGCTTAGTCATGACGATCATTTAACTTCTGGTGTAAGAATCACATTAAGTTATATGATAACCTAAATCAATCTTTTTAAAATTTTTGTTCGTCTGTCTATCTTTCTGTCTGTCATTCTATTCGTCTGGGCAAATCTTCGGAATGGCTTAATCAATTAAAATGAGACTTTCAACGGCAGATAAAGAAGTTTAAAGGGAAGTCTTTAGGATTTTACTGACTGTCTGGGATTGGGTCTGATAATGATCAGCCGATTTTGATTGAATTTTAACTGATTTTCTATCAAAATATCCAGAAAAATAAATTATCTTTTAAAGATGTAAGTTAGCATCACCGTTGGGTTCACATCATCATCACCATCAAAAAATATTCAGGGTTACAAGTGAAGTGTGACAATGTGACTCTTGTAATTATGAATGTTTTGAGCAGGTAAAAATAGCGTAAAAAGCTTTTTTTACCGATATTTATGAAGGAGTTATTGATTTTGAATAGTACATAGGTACTAAACATCTACGATAGTGTAGATGTCAAGATCATTCGCTATAATACATTTTTATGTAAGTTCGTAAATTGAAGGAATAATTTTCCCAAAGCAAAACAAAACCCAAATATTACCATCATCATTAAGTACACATATTAAAAAAGTTTGGAAATTTGAAAATATTATAATATGTTTGTACTTGGGTCAAATAATATCAGGATAATGTATATAACAATGTGTTCGATTGATTTTTATTAAGCAATTCATTGGTTTATAATAACTGAAATGATTACAGTTTCTTGGACAATAGAGACCTACCCCAAAACTAAACAACTTCTCACGTGACTACTGACATCAATCAGTGTTAGTAAAAAAACAATTAGAAGGTAAACCTTTCTAAATGTGCAAAATTCTGCTTAGTCACACAACTTTGACGTTTGCACCATCAACATAATTGAAGAAAATATTTATGAATTTACTGAATAGATATTTATTTGCAAGTGTAACATCTATTTAAACTTACAATAAAACTAAACGGGTGTCATAAATAAAATATGGCATTTTTATATTAATTAAAAGTTCGTTCAAGATAAAATGTGTATGGGTGAATATTTAATTTCGTGCATATAATATATAATGTTCTTTATACGATTTTTAAGAAGTGAATAATAATAGTAAAAAAAATCTTAGAAAGGGACAGCAATCAGACTTACGGTTATGGAATTACAGAGCTTTTTATTTTTTTACTAAACGGTAATGAGATTTATTACTTATGGGGATGAGATACAATTTATGGTAATGAGAAAAAGGTGAAAATGGGAATTAGAACTAAAATAGTGAATCAGCCTTTTACTTATTATAATTACTTTAAATTTACATAGAAACTGTAGTTTTAATTAATAACTTAATTATGATCCCAAATCTTAATAGTTACAATAAATAAAAATGGAATAAAAAGGAAAAGAAATTAGTTTTTCTGAAATAAATTAAATCAATAATGGGATTACTTAAATTGCTCATTAATCCTTAATAATTTAGTAGACTTATTAAAAATTATATGTATAGTTACTAGCCGATCCGGTAAACGTTGTTTTGCCATATAAATTATAAATTACATATATCGCTACTTATAATAAGTATACTAAAAAACAATATCTTAACGCAATAGAGTGCACAATATTTTTTGTTATCCCATCTTTAGCTAACACAAACAAAGTGGATGGTTTGCCCACTCGAGAGCATGCCACGTACAATTGTCCGTGTGAAAAACATGGTGTGATATGAATTAACGATAATTTTTTTTAAAAAATAGCTGTGCCCGCGACATCGTCCGCATGGAATTTAACAAAAAAGTTATATGGTAGAAATAAAAGTACTCCTTATTACATCAGCTACCTGCCAGTGAAAGTCCCGTCAAAATCGGTACAGCCGTTTCCGAGATTAGCCGGAACAAACAGACAGACAGACTGACAAAAATAGTAAAAAATGTTATTTTGGTATATGTATCGTATATACATTCATATGCATATTGTAAAAAGCGGTTATTTAAATATTACAAACAAACATTCCAATTTTATTTATTACAATAAATATAGATAACACTGAAATAGTAAAATGATAATTGTAAATGTCACTATTTCGATTGATGCACAAACAATAATAATAATGGCCGAAAACTGTAGGTAGTGAGAAAAAAGATCTCATCCCTACTCCGTGATGTTTACTGGGTCTCAGAAGTGACACCGGTAGACGCCCGGCGGGGATAACTGATCAAGTGATAATTAATCAGTACCTGGGTTGAAAATTATTAATTACTGATATCGCTAGTAAAAAATAGGGGTTTATGGTAGAAAGGTGAAAATATAGGGTTGTATGTATTTTTAATGCCACCACCTAAAAACATGAAAATAAAAATTTTTATCCAAAAAAATAAAATAAAAAAAAATTGGGGTAGAGCACCCTTATCACTTAAGAGTATAAAAAATAGATAACAACCTATTCTCAGACCTACTGGATATACATATAAAATTTCCTCAAAATCGGTCAAGCGGTTTCGAAGGAAAAGTATAACTAGTGAGGAATAAATATTCTATTATTATTATTATTATTATTATTATTATTATTATTATTATTATTATTATTATTATTATTATTATTATTGTTATTATTATTATTATTATTGTTATTATTATTATTAT
>PDGT01000010.1:5923388-5938992 GCA_003671415.1 Megathymus violae
CAGAGCGAAAGTATCGTTAGATGGTAATTATAGGGAACTGTAAGGACATTTTTCAAAGTGGTAAGATACCACTTTAGTATGTTCTTCTATTCATAAAAAATTTACTATGAATAGACTGCCTATTGTATTATATTAAAAAGTGATAAAACATCTGTTCTTCATTCACAGTTTCTAACAAGATGTAACAATAAAGTAAAATCTGGGAAATGGGACATTGCTGGTAATTAGAATTTTATTTTATTTTTTAAATTTAATGTTGTTTTAATTAAAAAAATTCTTTTTTAACGATTGCACCTAGTAAAGACTCAAGTAAACTATACGAAAATAATATTAGGTTTTAATTCTATCAATATTTTATATATTATTTATCGTCTGACGCGTAATATGCACGAAATGAAATATTCACCCGTATCGAACTATATTTAAGATGTAATTATGAAATCCTTATAAAATTATATTGCAATATACGATACGATATTGGCCACTGTATAAATTTGTAATTCTTTCTTTTATCAAACCTGCTCGCACGGAACACAAACACCGAGTCGGATAATGAATTAAGTTATCAAGTGTAGTGTAGATGTCGCATGTGTATTTTACTTCCAATCTTGTTCGACCTCCGCATAAATCTAGCCCACATTAAGTATAAGCTGTGCACTAATCGAGTAAATTCTACTTGAACGTCCCAGTGATATTGTACCCTCTTTAATATAAAAACAAAACTCAATTATTGATATATTTATTTATGAAATTAAAAACTACAGATTCTTTACGGGAAAGTTTCCATAATTTGGCACAAATGGACCTGATCGGACTAAAATTGTGGTTAACTCGGTTTAATCAATCAAACTGACATATAGGCCGTCGAGCTACGAGCACTTCAACTAACACGCACTATTTTTTTTAAATCGTTTAAAGATGAACATGTGTTAACGAAATTTTGTTACATTGAATTAGATCGTTTCGCTTCAATAAATGGTTTCTCGAGCGCAACACACGTGAGGCGTAAAACAAATTGATAGGTTTTTTACGACAGCAGATAACGAAAACACTACCATCGAGCCAAATTGGTATGTCACAATTTATCTGATAAACGAGAATAAGTAAAATTTATAATATTATTATTATAAACAGGTAATATAAAAAAAATAAGGTCAATGCCTGCTTAGGTAAAAAAATATATATTAATAACTTTTCATTAAATAATTAAAATTAATATACATATTTATATATTTATATATGTTTTTTTCCATATAAAACTAAAATTAATTAATAAAATTTAATTTAACTTATTTAATTAACATCACTTGTCGTCTAATGCAATAAAAAAAAAATCGATAAGAATTTAAATAGATGAATATAAAAGTATCAACGATTGAAAATTTGAGCAAGATATATGCGGAATTGTCAAAATTTGAAGATGTGGAATTGCTGTAAGTGCAAATAATACAAAACCTGATTACTAGATAAAGCCTTCCAAGGCCACGAGGCCACAACACTTTGTAAGTACAGGGTAAAGTCAATAAAGAAGGTGAAGAAACATTTATTCTGACATAAAACACAACGAGCAAAATATGTAGTAAAGACTTGTTGATGTGCCCATATGAAGGATTAATGACGAAAGTTATGGAAATGAAATTGCTATATAATACACTCCTGAGACATCATTTATCAGTGACTGTGGCTTAAGGAGTTGGAGCTTGTTCCCTTTATGAACAACACATCAGTGGCATAAATTTTCGCAAATACACAAAGCAAAAAATTGCTCAATATTGTTTTATAAGTTATCAACATTTATTTATACGTTAAATATGTTAATGTGTATACCGAAATGATTTAATACCCATGTATGACTTTGTTGCAAATTGGTACCCACTTAAAATACGAATACATATTGCGTGGACAAAATAACAACAGAGAAATTTATATTCTTTAAAAAAATTGTTTTCAAACATATTAACACTCATATTTAATAAGGGTTGTAAGCGTACATAGAAAATAAAATTTCATGTTTTGTTCCGTTCCTATATAATTTTTTTATCAATTCACAAATATAGGTTATTTGCCAACGTGAAATGCAATTACTTCTCTACCATCGAACGTACTTCACAAACTCGTTAGCGATCTGCCACGATGCCACGGTACAATGTACAGATTCCGTGCTACATAATAAGTATTTGTCATTTTAACAGTACCCTATCAAAAACATGAAAGTGAAAAACAATCCTGATTAATTGGTATACCATTACTTACATATGTTTTAAATATATTAATTAACTTATATGCATATTAGCCGTGCCCTACAATTTCATACTCGCATAACTGAAACAAATCACCAAGAGCACATAGTATTTCAGTATGTAATACATTTTTAGTTTTGTTTTCGTGGGGTATTTATTAGTCTGTATTAGTTTTCGGCGGACCCGGATGTAGACAACGCAACATACAGTTGGCCATGAGAAAATAGCATTCTCTTAAATCTATTCCGACACACTTGAATGTCTGCCCCTGTACTTTATTCATTGTGACTGCAAAGGATACCTTCACAGAAAATTGTATCCTTTTAAAACTGAAAAGTAAATCTGTAGACATCATCGGCATTCGAGGCAATAGTACCGTTTACCCTCATGCTAGTCCAGGCAATACTAGAGTAACTGTGATATTGCTTCTAAGAAATTCAATTTGAAGTTTACTTCCGTTACATAAACTTAATGTTCTATGATTTAGAAATAAAATAATAAATTATTTGACCAAAATGGCTTAATGTAGCTTATTTATAACAGAAAGATATATATAGTGTTGGGGACTTTTTTTAGATCGACTGAAAACTAATATCTTTGTAGTACATGGAACGGTACCGATAAAGTTTATGATTCGATAGTTTGATAGTATTAATTAGACTTTTGTCAATAGATAATGAAACTCCCTAAAAACCTTAGCTCGATTATCGATGATCTTTCCTGTACGTCACAAGTGCTGGAATCATTGGAATACTTTTTTCCCACACTCCAATTGTCACTGCGCTAATTCATACAAAGTATAATATTTTGTTCATGTAATGAATCATGTTGAAATTAACTACTAAGGAACAAGTTAAAAGCTCAAATGTGTCCAAAATCGATAAATGATTTTTGTATTACAACATTGCCAACTATTCTTAAAAGTTAATAGTTCTGTAACAAGCGAAATTGGTTTCCAATTCGATTTCATTTTTGTCAAATTTCAACCTCGACCTAATTCTGACACTTTATTAAAAAATATTTTTTTTTATCCAACATTCTTGTAGGACATATTATTAAAACCTTTAATTTGTTTAAGAGATAAGAAGGGTCAAATCTTTCAATTTCTTATTTTTACAATTTTTTTCCTTTTCATTTATCTTAATGGCTTTAACTTTATAATATTATTAGAAATATTTACTTCTATTTATCTATCTATTCCACTGAAACTTTTTTCTAATAGAAAATTTATTAATTTCTTTATTGATGTCTAAAATAATAAATTAATACGATACTTTTATACGATAAGTATTAAGAATAGTAATATTTTACATGTTAATAGAGCCAAATGTAGAGACAGCTTAATAATGTATTTATTGTAATTTTCATGAACAAATTCCCTATATGTTGCTATTTAATTTACCAAATACGTTTACAGAATAACTACAAATAAAGCAAATGATACAATTTTTAAGGTCTACTCATCAGACGTAGACGATAAATAATAATAGACAAACAGCTTTATAAACTAATACTTTACAACAGAATCTTGACATTTTCTGACAGTACTCCTAAGTGTGGTTTAACTCAAATCTCAAACTTAACTATTTCATCAAGGAAATTACTACCAAAATTGTAACAATGCCATTATACTCGTATATATATTATGCCACTATACCATAATTATCAAGGCATAGTTTGTTATTGACATAAAGAGAACTCATGTGTTTCAGATTACAATATTTAAATTTTTTTAAATATAAATTCTTTATAGAGGTGTTATGGATATGAAGTTTTGTCCGGATATGGATACGGATATATTTATCAGTTTCGGTTACAGTTACGGATATGAAATTATTTCGGATTATCCGATTGTTTCGGATAATTTCGGTTACGGATATTAGATGATTTATGACTTGGAAAAAAATTTATGTATTTACAAAGTTTAACTTTGTTTCTGAATATTATGTGGTATTATAATCACGCAAAAACAAATAAAATAATAAAAACTGTCTAAAATGAGAACGACGCGGCTAATGTATCGGCTCGGTCAGCGTAAACCAGTCATAACGTGCTTTATTTAGACTCTGCCTCTATCCGAAATTATCCGAAACTTTTTATCGGATTCGGTTACGGTTTCAGATATATTCTTATTTCGGATATCCGGTAGTTTCGGTTACGGTTATGGGGCTTCAGAATATCCCTGAATTCTAACCTTTTTCTTTACTTGGATACACATGTGAACTGAATTTTAGTGTACTATGTACCGATATTAATATGTAAATACTAACAATATTAAAATTGTAAAAACTCATTTGATTTATCTCTAATAACTAGAGACATATCAAAAGGACCATCCATTTGGACAGGCACCGCACGTCGGCACAACACTGAAGAATTGAAACTTTATTTGAGCGCATTTTATCTCACTGACGAATCTAGAACCTCTTTGCCGGAAAATACTTTTACAAAAATAAAGCGCAGAGGATAAGCAAGTGAATACTTACAACACCTTTTACATAATGAGAGTTTTATTATTAATTTGGTTTGAAAACTTTTGTACTTATTTATTCGGTTATCTGAATACCTATGTAATAAATATAAACATTCCGCCTCTATTTGTCCATCCAATGGTAAAACAGTGTAAGGATTTATTACTCCATCACCTTAGATATTGGTATAATAGCCGACACCGTTTAAACCTTGTGTCATTTCGGCAAGGTTGTCACATAATACAAAATAATGTTAGAAAAAATAAGTTATTATTAGTGGGTGTAATTGTGTAATGTCTTTACTTTTGACGCTTTCCTCCAAACTGTGTTAAGAATATTTAAAGCTGATTTAGAACAGTCATGGTTTAATTGTACGGATTATACCTACCAGTGTACTTTTATAATTAAAAAATATAGGAATCAATTCAAAAGCCCGAAAAAATAGGAAAATTAACTGTGTACCTATGGCGAAATCTAGCCATTAAAACTAAAATCAACTCAAGAAAATCTGAATAGCGCATTATTATTTTGTAAATGGCTCAGCTAACTAATACCCCATTTTCCTTATCTTTTTTTTAATCGAGAATTAATACATATAACTTATTTATACACGCTCGCATCTAACGTAGTAAAATAAAATAAAAAAATCGTATAGTATGCCTATAAAAATTACGTTTTGACAAACGAACTTCAATAACGTTAAAAGTTAAAAAAGTAATGAATTATCGTCGAATTTTGGGTACTAGGTGACCGACCACCAATCGTGATATCTTTGAGGTCAGTTATAAATATTCAAACCTGTGGCCCGCCAGTGTAACAAGTAAGTAAGTGGACTGAATGCCATCATCTACACAACAATAATTATACCACAACTGGGCCTGAATCTCCTATCACAATGAGGTTAAATTCATAACACGCCAAACTGACTACGTGCAAATCGGCACACTTCAGACGCTTGTGCGTATATTATGGAGAATTCTAAGCCAATTATTGCTAGTAGATTGATAATCAATTTCCTAGGAGCATATAATCCGTAATTAAAGGTACATGCAAGATTGAAACTCAAGCTACATGTGCACGAAAAAAATGTTCAAACCACTAACCTATTTATTACCTTGAAACGTTGAAAAAATATAAATTTCAAATCATTTATGTAAATTTCCAGTCCATTTGCGATATACAAATATGACGCTTCATTAAAATGTACGTCAGTATAATAACTCTCTATCTCTCATAAACTGTCAGTATTGATTATTCAAATTTATCAAGGATTAAACAAATGTTTTATTATTTATCTAGAGAATTGATTGTGGTCATAAAGAGCGAGTAGATTTATTGAGCGATTTTATAACTTGGATGTCCGTATAAAGGCCCATTTCGACGTCTATCTCATGAATCGGTGTCAGTATAGCCGACCTTTAACATACAGCGAACTCCAATTGCCTGTGATATATCAATAAAACGTTCGTGCAGACTGATCTGCTTGTCAAGGGTGGATTTTTATAGGTTTGGATATAGAGTAAAAAAAATATTTTTATAATAAAAGCCGACAAACAGGCGGGCCACCTGATGGTAAGTGGTCAACGCCGGCTTTAGTAGTATCCCAAATAGGCATCACCGACGCGTTTAAAAACAAGAGAGTAAACCTGTTATCACTCCCTTTGAAAGAACCGACTAAACCCCTTTAAACATTTCACAGCTCATTTTTAGATAGTGGTTGCATGGTGGGTACGAATACCATCGGATTAAACTGAGTAGTACATGTCCGAGTGACTTGCAACTGACCCGGATTTGGCGCCATAGTCACGTCTGTCGTTCATCTTAGTGCAACACCACCAGAGGCTACCTTTGACTCAAGATGGTCACAGCACATTACTCCGTTTTAAAACAAAATTATCAACCTTTAATTTCCTTTATATTATTATACACAATTGTCAACATTAATTAACAACATAATATGTACGCATCGGATATGAAATAAAGTATTAACTCATTTACATACAGGTGAGAACTTGTAATTGGCCATCATACATTTCAAATACTTTAACTAATATAGTTATACATAGTAAGTTTTCCATGATTTGTAAAAATTAAAATAAAAGAGAGATGAAATCAGTTTTGCATATTGGTTTCTAACTGAGAAAAATAATACATCCGCTCAGACACTTATGATCTAGACTATATATAAACTGTTGATTGTCTTTAGTTTTAAGTGAGTGTTTTGAAATAACTGTTATTTCTTACAGTAGAATAGAACATTAAAAGAAATTAAATATTAATTATTTAATATTTAATTATTAATTATTTAAGAGTTCTTAAAACATTCTCAAATGTACATAATTATATATAACATCTGTAAGCCCGCAGTTAGCCAGCTTGTGACCCTTAAATGTGGTACAAGCTATCTATAGGCCCTGATAAATCTGATAATATGACAGATATCAGCAGAACACATATTTATCAACACCACAATAAATGAATAACTTTCCGTGACATAAACCTAAACTTTAGCTGAAGTCTCACGATTTCGACAGAGATTAATCGACTTCTGAAAATTGTGGTTAGGGACACCACAATAAATTAACCTAGCAGTCAAACGGAAATTGCAAATTCATAATGCTTTTAGATTACTTAAACTTGTCAGGTGTGGTATAGTTAGAAAACATTCTTCATTATTTTTCTTATCGTTACTTTTGTAAACCAATATAATCAATCTTGTACTCTTTTATATATATATATATTTTGAAGAAGTATGCTACCCTAACCCAGATTTAAGAGGCTACTGCAACCTACATATTTCCATTTATTGAGATTCAAACCCAAAAACACTTCTTTCATGTTATTATTTATCAATACTCGTATTATTTTTCTTCTGTTAATACTTCGTAAAGGTTCGTTTTAATGGAGAAATGGAACTGACAAGAAACTCCTCAGCATATATTTTAAGAATAATGTGTTTTGAAAATTTAATTTTAGCGATACCAGCCCCTCTTTGTCATTGATAAGCGCAACATATTCCACATAATCCTCTTTTATAACTAGTTGTGTTTTAGCATTTCTACAAACAAAATAACAGAAGAATCGGCTTTGATTGGCTCTTTATTATAAAAACACCAAACTTCACAAAAGATCGCTTCATCGAACAATCAAATAGATATATTTTCCGTAAGTTAATTGTGCATATAGTTTTGATTTAAAATCATCCACATCTTTTTTTATGACATACATAATCTTGATTTACAAGTTGCTCTCAAATCCCTTTGTATCTGATATCTCATGTCTTCGAGAGATATATTCTTTTATTTTAACTAAATTTAATTTATGAATGTACATAATATATAAATGTAATGTGTAAGACATCGATTCTTTCATTGTATTCTGTAGGTGTATGTTTAAAATTCCGAACCTAACAACTTAAATACAGAAATTATATTAAATTTATACCTCAGCGAATTCTCAAGAGATCTTTGTGAGAGATTCTCGCCTCCAACAAAAACCGAATGTATTATAATTGATCAGTTGCCTGTGTAAAAAAAAATTTCTTAAGGTAATTATTTGTTATCAATTGTGATTCATTTAGATTTGGATATTTTCCAAAAACTATTATATGGTATATTTAACCGACTATATGACATTGGTCTCTCCGCGAAAGACCTAGATAGTATACCAACATGTTCTTACACTGGAATTCATATGGGTGAACACATTTAAAGATTGCTGTCGGAGAATAATAACTATTGAACAATAATAATTGCTACCGACGGTTTAATATGCCCTCTAAAACACGAAAGTGCTCAAGAAATTTTTGCTTCAGGCGGCCCATTAAAATACCGATGGGGCCTTACTTAACTCGGTCAATAACTTAGGATTGAAACACGCCGTTGGCTATAAATTATTTAATTTTATATTAACACTCTATATTTGTGAACATCAAGCCTTAATGGACGACGCGGTCTGCATCATCATTTATTATGCGCACTGCATAGGACTGGAGTAACTTGCCCGCGCAAATATTTCAGCCTGCTTATGGTATCAAAGTCTTCAAGAGGAAATAGGTATTTAATTAGTACGTTCAAATCGTAGATTTCATCACCGCTTACCATCAATTGGGATTACTGTAAAGCATTAACTTACTTAAGTTTACACACAGTTTGTTAAAGTTATTATTGCGATAAACAATATCTATTTATAATTTGAGTGTCATATAATTTATAGTGTCTTAATTCTTTGTAACCTGACCTCCTAGGGTCATGACCTATCGCAACAGTAAAATGTCAATGTCTTGCAAGAACATTATGCAAATTTACTTGGTGCAGATATACATTATTTTCCTCTATTGTTCCACGTTCGTGAATTGTCTACCCTAGGGTACTCTACTACTCTCTTGGGTCTCCCCAACCGCCTATTGTTTATACCCTGGTTTTGTTTTTTGTTTCGTATTCTTTATCTGTGTAGAATAAAGTGTTCGGTATTGTATACTAAAGCCAAACCATTGTTATGTCGATTTTTATCGTCACTCAACATTTTCACTAAGATCCTTCTGGGTCAAATTTTTTTCCAGCAAATTTGAAGGAACTCTATATATTTACAAACCCAGGACTACGAATATATTTGTGAATTACTTTTTTACATATTTTTTTTTGTTTTTTTCGTAACAAAGGATTATACCATGTATATTCTTAAATTATAGACAGTGATGAAGTATTTAAATGAATCTTTCGATTGGATTAGACGACTGTATTGGCAGAAAACCACATCGTAGAACCGATAAACAACCGACAAAGGATTATTCAATGAAATTCACCAGAGTTCAATTCGATAAGATAACAACGAAAGTAGAAACTCAAAGTAAACATTTTCACGTCTATACAGAAAAGTTGTATATTGAAATAGCCGAAGTACATAATTTCATTTGCCTGTCCATTAACTTAATTGACAAACGGATCGCTCTCTCAACCTTTTCACCTGACATTCGCTGGTTTCTATATGATGATTGTCATTCATGATTATGACAATATCGTTTTGTGGGTACAAAAAAGATATCACCGCATTGTTTATTTGTTAACTATGCAAAAATTGGCTTCTAGTTTTATCGAATCGAATTAAATTAGCGGATAAAACAAACATCAATAGCACGCTAACGAGACACGTTATACGATAACTATCGATTACAAACATATTGATCGAATGATTGATCAAAATGCGAGGCTGATTGAAAGCTTGCCGAACGAAAAATTAAATAAGCGCTGAAAACGTTTACCAATAGTGCTTCACGAACACGGGCAGTCGTCACATATCATCGTTCGCAGTCCACTCGTACCTATGTACGTATGTATACTCATATCTATGTATGTATCTTTACAAATATATTATATATATTTTTTTCATATTTGTTTAAATTGTCTTGAAGGAAAGTTTTGTTTTTAATTACTATTTTAAAACGAAGTTCAAAATTTCTGGGTGTTTCAATACTCACTAGTATCGGATTGTAGTTGAAAGTTGAATAATCGTGTTTAAAATACTTTTTACCAGATCAAAAACAAACTTGGCCATTGTTGTCATCATCGATTATATACTGTCACCCACTTCATAATTTCGTAATACTATGTACAGGATAATTTCATGTTATTGGCTTAATAAAGGTAATGGGGAAATTATTCACCTTATTATGTCTAACAACCGCCCTTTTTCCTAATAACTGTGGTGTAGAAGGCTGAGTAGATAAAAATTTCATCATAATCCTATTACTTATATATGTTATTATCCTGTATACATTAATATGAAAAAGCGTCGATATCCATAAGTATGACATAATAATAAAGTAAAGTTTAATAATAATGTATAAGAATGGTTTTATATATAGTTTTTAACATCACAGGAAAGCAATGAAATTTATATTGTATAACTTTTGTACAGAAAATTAAAACGACGCGTACAATTTGTACCTAAATTTGTAGCTAATGTATTATGGTGATGGTGAACTTTAGTATCTATGATAATCGTGTATAGGATTCCTATAATTAAAAGCTACTCACAACATTCTAATAATATTATTAGATTCGTACAAGATCTTCATAACATCCCTAGAAAACAAATTTATTCGTAGCACAAAGTCACAACACATATAAAAAGAAATAAATAAAATAATAATAAACTCTTTGTCAACGGAAAAAGAAAACATCAAAATTTGATATTAAAACTAAATTACAATTAAAGGATAGAAATGTACGTGTTCACCACGAGCTTGGAAACGGTCCGGACTAAGTGATAATCGTGACATAACAATAGGCCAGGCCACTGATTTTGTGCCTGACTTGAATACGATGTAATTAGGTCGCCCAGAAATAATAACACAAACATATGTTATTCTTAAATATACAAACAACCTATTTAAAATTGAGCATTGTTGATAACAAAGATACATATATCTTGTACTAGCGGCCCGTTCGACTTCGTTCGGGTTGGACTATTAATTATATATAGATACATGATCGATTAGACATCATTAGGTCAACTGAAATTTTATATAGCCTATCATCTGCACAATTACGTGTTTCCACTACATACCAATTTTCATTAAGATAAGTCAAGCCACTTTTGAGTTATCTCGAGATATACACGGAAATCTCAACAGATTTATTTAGCAGTATAGATTAGGTACTCAGTGTATTTATTATCACGCTTCATTTAATAACATTAAAAGATTTATATATGTATCCTTACCATAAAATGTATGAAAAGTAATCAGAATTGGATAATAGGTTAACAAGTTATTTATTGCTTAATTTTTCACCCGCAGATTGCTGATGCCTCTCAGTTATCATATATGTATCAGCGATGATCACGTACCATAATTATTATTACAAACTTCAAAAAGAACCAAGATTTCTTTATAATAATCACAAAGAGGTGTGCATTCTGCCAACCTTCCTTTGGCAAGCGTGTTTGTCTATTGTCATCACTATATCTCTATTTTGAGGTCCCTAAAACCAGTCACATCACATACTAGTCTCTGTTTGTTATTAGCTCACAATTAAAAATTAATATATCAAGCCGTTGATCTTCACAAACTTACACATAATCAATCATGTAAACTTTGTTTTCCAGTTCTGAGTTAGGAGCTTCAACATTTTGTGGATCGGAGTAAAATTTATTAAATTTTTTGTATGTTAATACAATTGTTGTAATCCATTGTTTAATGAAAATTGATATTTTCAGATCACCGTGATTGGCCACTGTGGATAGGTGAGTTAAGATACAGAAATAGATAAAGTAAATTAGGGCATAAAAAATAAGCAAGTTGTGAACAATATTATAAGTATCACTTTAATAATTAAAATGTGTTGACGTTTACATTCTTCCTGACAAGTTATCCGTTTGATTTTTCGTCAGTTCTATTTAGTTGACTATCCAATCTACTTTACAGACATCAGCTCACGGAGCTTCGTTTATCTCAACAAAGTAACTACTATGTACATTCTTCACATAACACAGTTTAAAATTAAAGGCGATATATTATATTATTTTGATTTTTTACAAAAAAAAAAATTAAATTCTGGCTTTCAAATCTCGATTACTACCTATTTCACGACTTATTAAAAAATATATACCATAATTTTATTTATCACCCGCAAGAAAGACAACCAAAGTTCTTATACGTATCAGTAGATAGATGACTATGTATACAAATGTTTTATATTAGGACAGCTATACTCAAGCTGCAGCCCACCGGGCTTTTGTGGTTGGCTGTTACTTTATTGAGAGCGCGCTTAGTACATACATAGGTTCTACATAACACTACCGCGCCGCGGTTTGCAGTGCTCTTTTATTGATACGGTAATTTGCTGTAAGAAATTTAAATTTATTCATTTTTATTAATTTATAGCAGACGTGTGATTGTATCACGGTAACACCTCATTTAATATTTTTGTAAATACAAGAAATCAAATATTTGGATTTAGGGTTTTTAATTTCGTACTGAGCGAGCGAGACCACAGGAATTCCCCTTCCTTGGCTTTCATACTTCTCTTCACTTTTTTCATGAGGCTCGCGACACCTTGATTAACACGTATTTGTGGCCCCCAAGGAAATAAAGTTGATTACCTCTGTGTTGGGAGGATGGGCTGCTCGCGTCCGTAATGCAAAACTAGCAGCGACACCGTTAATAGGCCATTATATTGGCTGTCGGATTTGGTTACCAGCCATGTGTGCCGCCAAGCGATTCGTCGTCTTCCGACATCATGTCTCGTGAAGCCAAAAAGGGAATGGGTCTGAACGGTTATGTTGCGTAAGTGAGACCGATCGTGAGGAGTTGTTTGTATGTTGTGTCGAAATGCAACGCTAGCCGACCGTAGTCAGTAGGTGGTCCAAGTAGTGGTAACACTTCCCTACTGCATATTGTATCAGGTCATTTACCATCAGGTAGGATTGTTGTCAAGCATTAACTTATTTTATGTAAAAAAAGATGTAATGAAAGAAGAAGTCGAAACATATAAACAATGATTACAATGAATACAAAAATTATCATTTAATTTAATCGATCAAAGTTAAACGGACTCAAATAGGGTCAGATCAAAAGGGCCCCATTCACTCCGGGAGGCGCGGCACGTCGCCCCAACGGCACGGAATTGAAACTTTATATTCAAGCGCACTTTACCTGACCAACGAACCTGGAACCTCCCTGCCGGAAAATCCTTACTCGAAATAAAATAAAACGCGAGCGAATAGTTTCAATACGTTTTACATCTCAAATACGATTTGCACTGCGGTTTACCAACGTTGGAATTTTAGTAAGTAGTATATCTGTGCTAGTATCTAGAAAATATAAGGCATACAAAGGAAAAAAATAAGTATAACTATTGTTACTTTAATTAGTTTAGTTAATCTTATTTTAATAAGTAAGATTAGAAAAACAAGATAAGTGACGTTTATATACTCGTATTGCATTAGCAATTTTCTTTATCTCGAACTCACAGGTGCAGAATATTGCTTAACTGAAGTTGATTACGGATACTTGAAATAAAACTGAATTATTCAGTATAGTCACCAATACAGCTATGAAATTCCTTACAGATTTGTGGGACTGTAGTTGGGTATTTCTTTATCGTTTCGGATTATTTGATGGAATGTATTATAAATTGTTACAGACACAACCAAAATCATGAGACAGGCGACATTTCCCCATCCTATCCGATCTAACCATTAAAATATAACTGTAATGCAATAGTGCATGACGTAAACACGCGTAACCACAGTATTCATTTCCATCAAGATTATAAAATATTTAGTTCAAAGTTGGCCTTATATACCACTTATATAACTATTTTACGAGCGCTCTAATTCGTTGAAAACATTTGTTATTTAATCTTAATCATAACTGTGTTGCGTTACTATTGTTGACGCGACACGAAGCGAAGTTTGTAACATCACGCAGAAACTCGTTAGCGATCTCGCCCTGCGGCACATTTCGCTGCCTCCGCACCGTATAATGGCGCTTATTTCAATTTCTCTGTCAAGTTACATTTAGTAGAGAAACTCGTCACGTCTTTTTACCACGGCTTATCTCAGTCTGGTTGGTAAAATACGTAAATATTAATGATTATATGGTGACCTTTCACTTCATATATACATATATATATATATATTTAGGAAACTTACTCTCCAATACTACCTCGATACTAATAAATATTATCAATTCTGTGACATTATTTTGTAGTCCTAAGCCTAGTTCCGTAATTCCACAATGTCTCTACTGCTCAAAACGTCCATTAAGCCCGACGCAAACCCCTCTATACCTTTAAAAAAATATTTGCACACTCCTCTTTTTCTCCCAATGCTTTACTTCAAGCTTACAATTGTGCCAAATATACGCTCTTCCAATCAAGTAATTACCTTTTATTGGTCCAGGGTGTAAGGTTAACTTAATTTATACACCGTTGAACCATAAATAAATTAAATTCAATGGTTATTTTTCTCCAAAATCGAACATTTTTATGTAACAGTTATGATAAATAATAAAGATACGCACGTCATATATATATATATATATTATCGCGATTGCGAATTATCACGATTCACTGTTTTTATGTGGACATTTCGACCCAGTAAGTACTTAATCGTGGTTATGGTGAGTGTATACGTAAATACCTAGTCAAATCAAAACAAAGCTGGCTTCAGCCGACCTTTACAACAGACCACAGGTCTCTTCTTATCATTGAGAACTGGAGGGTACTCCACAACGTTCCTACGTGCGTGCATATTGGAGAAGTTATTAACCAAGTTGTGTTTATTTGAATGCCTCTGACAAGGGCTACTAGGGTTGCGATATATGTAAAGGATAACAACCAGGATCTACCGTGCTGGCTCGGCGGGCACTCCGCGTTACTCAACAATGTCTTATCGTCAGTCGTCAGCTTTCTATAGCAGCCAACGCTATTTATATTGCTCTATCTCATATGATTGACACATGCTACAACAACAAGTAACAGGTTTTTCTCGATCCTTTCATATTGAAAATCTTAAATAGAATTGAGAGGTTATATTAACCGAATCCACATTCAAGGAGTCGATGGAACAGTGCAATTGTGGAACAAATCGCTTTCCAGCGAAACTGCACATCTGTCTCCGTCGACGGGAAGGTAACTTCAATAAAAACTAAATCTTGACTATAAAATCTGAAAAGCTTTTACAGGTGGAAAGAGCCATCTGTGTGTGCGTGAGAAGAGTTGTAAACAAAGTTGCAGTACTTTATTTAAGTTATTTGGTTCGACTGAAGACGACAAGTGTCCTACCTACACGATTTATCTTGAAGCGTAATAAAAAATGTATTTTACTTGCAGTTTAATTGTTATCCAAGTTTATAATTTAATCAGTAATAAGTTGTATATTATGTTT